>VZTF01003492.1:322902-433445 GCA_013397755.1 Cnemophilus loriae | reverse complement strand
TTTTTTAAGTGGGCGTTTCCCCCCCCCCCCCCCCCCAAGTTTGGAAAAGTTGTTGAAACTTTAAGTCCACTGAAAAGATTCCCTAGCACTTAAAACTGAGGATATTTATTTTTGGATTTTGGAACAGAAATGCTTTGTTTTGATTTTACATGGTCTTTATCCCTAGCCTGAAGAAAAAAAAAAGATTGTATGTCTACATTAACACATTTAATGTGAAGTTTATTGCAAGAGTTTGAAGTCTTGAATTTAAATATGAGGTTTGCAACCAAACTGAGAACAGGGGGCATTCTGAATAAAATACAAAATGTTTTGTGCTGCTGGAGACCAAATACCTAAACTTTGAGATAGCATGAGAATTTATGTGATGGTGAATGTGCCATAATCAACAAGAAAAAAAACTAAATAGCTTGGAAAAAGAGGAGGCAGCTGTAACTGTGGCAATAGTGGGAGCGGGAACAGAGGAGTCTGTCATGTATAGGAGCAGAGTGGTGGATTCTGAGAGGCATCAGAAGTGCAAGGCATCTCCTGAAAGGCAAGTTTTTCTCATTCCTTCTTGCTACCCCTCCATTTTTTTCTTCTTGCCAAGTTTCTGCAAGGAGGTTTCAGAGTAGCTATACATACTTGAAGAGATCAGAAAAAGTGAGGCAAATTCTGCACTGACATGCACATCCACTGACATCAAAGGGATGACATACCTTGTGTCTCTCCTGCTCCAAGCTTTTTTAAAAGAAACCCAAACAAACGAAAACCCCAGAAAGTGAAGAAACATGCTCATGACTTAAAGAATTGCTGCAACTGATGCCAAAGGGAGAAGGCAGACGCTATCCACAAGAGAAATAAAAGAAAAGAATAATTTAAAAGACATCAACGGTCTCCTTTGCACTGACCTATCTTGAAGCTGGTTCTGACCTACCAGACCAGGTGCTGGCTGCAGTCTCCCAGCTGCAGCTCTTGTCCTGCACCACCTTCCTACAGCCTTTATTCAAGCCCTTTGCATAGGGGAGGTCCTTGTGCAGCAAAGCTTCTGGGTCCTTTAGCAAATCCACTGGTCTCATTGCAGTTACTCAGATCAAGTCAAGCCTTTGGGGTTATCCTGCTGCATTGGGGTTACAGAAATTAAGGCGGTTCCAACAGGAAGTGCAGCCTCTCCTTCTTCTTGAAAATATTTTAGTGAACAAACTTTTGCATTTCACATTTGATATTATTTCTGAATACTAGGAATGTGGGTGGTACTTTTACAGCAAATATGTCAAGGAAAGTTAATATGTAAGTTAAGGACCATAGGCCATTGAGTTTTTCTGCCCTATCCCCCTAATATTTTGGAGATGGAGATCTAACAAACTGTTCTGCTTTGATCAGAATAATTTTCCAAAGCATGATTATGGGGTTATTTTGGGTTTTGTCTTTAATATAAATTATTGGTGACAGGGATACCTGCATGCTACTTTAGGTAATGGCGTTAGATGCAGCAGTGACAAGTTAGCAAGCGTGTAATATCTGAAAGCAAATAGATTTGTATGTTCTCCTTCAGATGATTGTGTTGCTCTCTCTAAAGACACTTTAGATCAGTAAGAATGTCTCCTCAGGGAATCATAGTGATAACTACTTTTGACAAGTGGTAATAACAGAAGTTTGGTCCAACCATGAAATGAAGGACTCATGCTGAAGCCGGGATTACTGCTAGTGGACTGCAGGGGCACTGTAATCGCCCATTGCTTGCTTTAGTGATGGCACGTCTGCCTTCACTCCATCTGTACTTGTGAATTCAGAATTGCCTGTTCCATCGTATCAAATAAAAAGCCTAATATTGATTTGAAGAGATCGATGGTAAGAAGCATTGTTTTAACTTACTAGTAGGCAAGATCAATTCCTTCCACAGAAAACCACTGTATTTTATGCTGCAGTCCCAAATACAGGGGAAATTTCCAAATTCTGTGTGACTTTATTGATTAACATCACTCTTGACTAATTAGACACAACTAACCGATCCTTTCAGTAGCTCAGTTAGGTGACAAGCTCCCCAGGTAGGTGTATCATGATACTTCTGAGGGAATGTTTGCAGTGATCATGGCCCTTCCTGCATTCTTCCTCACCGTTGTTACTTTACTGAGCCATCAAAGGCTGTCGTTATAGCCCATTGACACAGTGCTGCAGAAAGGTTGATAAATCTATATTCAAGTTGTGTTCAAAATCAATATTATAGCAGTTACCATGCCAAATCAATATTTGCCAAGTTGCCAGTTCCCACTGCCTGATGCACGGCAATAATTCCTCTTCTCCCCTGGAACGTGGGGACCTAATCCAACACTCACCGAAGTCAAGACAGATTCTCATGGACCTCAGGCTTTGGATCAGCTCATGCTTGCTTTTATTTATTCGTGTTTGTCGTAGGATTGTACAAGAGCTCACTCACCACAGAAATCCTGTTCAGCTGATTGCTCCATCTGATCATAGCGATCATACTGTGAGCTCTGCTGTTACCAACAGGCACCAAGGTGTTACCTCGCCACTGCTGCATTGTTGGGCTGTTTTTGTTGTGTTGTGCAGACAGGGCCTGCTTGATGCAGATAAAAGGCATTTGCTCAACAATAATCCATAAGTTTTGATGATGCAGCAGTTCAGAAACAACACATTTGAGACAGATCGAGTAAGACTAATTATCAAAATAGACTTGTGTAATCATCTATGCTTCCATGTTTTAATTGAACAGTGGGATATTTCTTTCGAAAAAGTGTGTTAATTGGGGTCTGCTCATGGGAAGGAGTGACTAATTGAACTGGCATGAGCCTGATAGCAGCTTTTTTCATTAAAATGGTAACTTTTAGAATCAGTGTTACATTGCAAATATTGTCTTTCTTTCAGTCGGACTAGTTTATCTGGCACATGCCAGCTCAATTAGCAGCTTGCTTTCATGAGCAGACCCCAATTAACACAGACTTCTCTTAAAGAAGTATTCCACAATTTAAATTAGCACATTTGCATTAGAAGTAATTATACTGGTTTTGGTTGTTAGTTGCTCCTAATTTTTGTGACGATTAAATATGCTTTAATGGAAAGTGACATTTGTTGATTAATTACTGAAGTTGTAATGGATGTTTTTAGAAAATATTCAAATATGGAAGAGAGAAATTAAGCTAAGACCAAAATATATCAATGGATATCAAAGGTGGAATTTGTCATTGCTTATATGTAATTTCAACATAAATTACACCACTCTCTAGTTATAACTACACTGAATTTAACTTATTTTTTAATGAATTGTTTCTGCTTATTTGGCCTGAGTATGTGTGACCTTTAAACGCAGGACCATGTGAGGTAGCAACCAATTAGGACACTTCAGCTCTGAGACACGTGAGCCCATTATGAGTGGAAATATCTGCCAAGGCATCAGAGAGGTGTGATGATGGAGGGCTAACACAGAACTTCATGTTCAGAGCAAGAACAGGAAAGCAATGACCTGGAACTAACACAAGCCTCTAAGCTCAGTGCTTCTGCTCTTGAAGGAGAGTGTTCTCAGGGGACTCCTCGGGGGACTGTGGAAAGGGCCTTCAAGCTCTCTGTTGAAATACTTCTTAAATCTGTAGTGTGCACTCTGTGCTGTCATTGGTTTGCTTCATGTCACATCTGAAATAATTCTTAACATTTTGATCTATGTGAGCAATATTGCCACTGTATAACAGGGCTTTTTATTTTTCTTTAGAATTAGAAATATTTGAGGTGAAAATGGCTCTGTTACCATAATTTATATAAACTGTATGAAAGGTGTTTTACAGTTTGCATTTAAACTTGGAAGGGATCATTAATTTTAAACCAGCACCTGTATGATGAGGTTCATTAAATCTTTTTACATCTATGTAACTTTTCTCAAAGGCAGAACTTGTGGTTAGCTAGAGCATTCCTACCTGAAAGGCATTCACTCTTCGAGGTGTGTTATCTGCCATTTTGCTTAAGAGTGTGCTGTGATGATTAATTGCTCTCATTGATAGGAAATTGTCATCTTATCCGCCCGGACTTTTTAGGACTTGAGTTTTTGGCTTCTAAACCTTGCTAATCTTTATTTTTTTTAAATGCGCATCTTCTCCCAAGCTAGAACAAAACAACAACAACAAAAAATCCCAACCTACAGAAAAAAACACCAAAATCAACAACAAAAAACCCAACAAAAGAAAAATACACTAACCCCCCCAAAAATACAAAACCCCCCAACAACTTTGCTTTTCATTACTGAGTATTTTTTCTCTTTTGAAGAGGTGATACACTCTTAATGTTTTAAAAAATGTAGTCAGTGTTGTCTTAGGGTCCCTCTGCTCAGCTAGCAAGGATGTCTAAAGTATACAGAAGATAAACATTGTCCTTCTGAGAGCCTCTTCTGTTGTAGTTTGACATCTTCAGCCACTGAGGTGTTCTTACACTGGGTATATTTATGCAGTGTAATCACAGTCCTGTACAAATCAGTCCTCTCCTAAAAACACCATTCTCTAGGGTTCCCATATATCTGATATTTGGTTTGGGGGTTTTTGTGCTTTTATTACCTACACTATTACAATTGGCATACATGAACTGGAAGTTTTGCCAAAAATAAAATTTAAAAAAAAAAAAATGGGGAAGATTTGGTGGGAGCAAACACAATCAGGTTATGCTTCAAAGCAGGTTTGTTTTTCTTAACTCTCCTCTATGTAACGGATGTGGAAAACAAGAGAATGCTTTTTCCAAGTGAAGTGTCTGTTAGGAACAGGCATCTGTGCCATGTATTACAATATCTGACAGGAAGCCTCGCTTCAGAAATAATGCGATCCTCCGGAGGCTTGTCCAGCAAATGTATCATCCAAGGTCACTGCGATTCCACCTGCGTGGCAAAGCACGTGGACCGGGAGCTGCAGGGCACTGAGCCTTCAGAGGGAGGCTGGGGGGTCACAGCAGAGCTGTGGGGCTTGTAAGAAGGAGGATAACATCTCGCTTGGAACTACAGGAAAAAAAAGACTAGCACAGAGTATATGTACATAACAGCAGTGGGGAAATTAAAAGCTAAATAAAAGGTCCCTTCCCAAAGAATTATCAACCTGCTACTTGAAACAGAGAGAAATAGCTCTATGCTATTTCAGGGAGAATCACCAATCTGGAACAGGCTATTTAAGAGGATAAATCCCTTTTGGAGCAGATTCTCTGGAGACTCTGTGGATGCCCCATCCTTGTCGGTACTTGAGGACAGATTGGATGGGGTTTTAAGCAACCTTGTGTAGTGGAAAGGTGATGGAGAGTCAAATAGAGAGAGCTTACAGAGCCACAGGCACTTCTGAGTCAAATTATTATCCATGAAACGGTAGTAGGGATATCATTAATACTGTGCCAAAAGTGTGTTTAGTCCTTTAGAGACAGCAAATAAACCACAAAGCCCATGCTTCAAGGCTCTGCGGGGTTGAGCCCAGGTGAGCATTTAAAATGAAGTAACCTCTGCAGGTAAAGGGGAGAAGCAGGAATTAAGCGTGGTAGGGAGGCCTATTTTGAAGAGTGCTTTTTCTTTTGAGGGAGTACCCAGACATTTCTGTGACTATAGGCTCACCTGCTGTTCAGGACAGACCTGCTCCTTTGTTTACTCAGCCAGCAGCTGAGTGTGCTTGAGGGGTAGGGTTAAAGAGCTCATTTTTGTGCCATCATGGGTAAGAACAGAGTACACACAGAAAAAGAGGAAAAATGATAGTTAAAAACAGTGTTCCTGAAGGAAGTGGCTGTGTGTGTTGTCAAGGGGAGGTTCCTGCTCCCAGCAAAGTGATAAAGTGTGCCACTGCCACTGCAGGGGAAACGGTGCTGATCACAGAGCTCTGTGCTCCTGGGACACACTGGCAGGAGTTTTGTGTAGCGTTACCCCATTTTCTTAAATTCCCCGGTTGCATTTCCCATGGGTGCTTTTTGCTGCCTATTAACCAGCAGATACAATCTTGCGCTTTGAGAAACGGCAGAATTGAAACTTCCACCCTGCCTTCTGTTTCTCTAGGAACAACTCTTGGGTTTTTCAAGTGTAATTATTATCCTACTTTTTAAGATATAGCTTATTCTACTGAAAAATAACCATTCTATCACCCTAAGCAAAACAAAAGATTTAAGCTGAGTTGGAAAGATGAGAGTTTTATATATGATTATGTGTTTTGGCAAGAAGCTCTATTGTTACAGTGCTGAAGGTGAGTTTCTGGCTGAAAACAGGCCAGACATGATCTACTACTCTGTAGCAGGCTCTAACAAGGACTCAGCTTGGATGATTGATGAGATCTTCTCCCACCTGTATAATCTGGGATTCTATTAAAATTATTCCTTTGTTCAATTAGATGATAAACTAAGAAATAAATGTGAATTCCATCTTCTAAAGACCATAAGCAGAGAAAAGTAAGAACGGTTATGACATTAGCAAAGACCTGAATTATGTTTTGCTCTGGTATTAAATATTTTAATCTCTCAGCTAAATTGGTTGATTAAGATTCACTTCATATCAGAGTCATATCAGAAAAGTTTTACTGAGGAAGAAAAAGTAAAACTAAAAAATGGAAGCTTATTGCTTTTAGAGACTTTCTGTGGAGGGCAAAAGAGTGTTGCAACATAGCTTTTTTTAACTCTATAAAAACTCTGCTGCCGTTTGGACATATCTAAACTACAAGAAAGCTGAAGGTGGGAAAGAGTCCTTCCAAAAAGCCTGAACAGTTGTTTTTTATTTTTTTTTCATCTCTGATTAATAGGTACTGTTAGAGTCTTTGGTAATCTTAAGGCACCTGGAGAGCAGCAAAAAGGTGAAATGTGTAACCACAGTCCTCAGAGACAAGGCCTAATAACCTCCTGTGTTCGTGTTCAAAAGACATTTCCGTGTGTTTGTTTTGCAGTTTAAGTCACGTCTCCTCCCGGAATGTGACCGTAATCCCCCTAAGTCACAACGGTGTAGGAAATCTGCCCTGTGTAGGGAGCAATATTTTGTCCTAATAATGTCAACAGCTGCCATCTAACATTTAACCATGTAATAAGGGCAAAAATAGGCTCTCTTGCCATCCACAGGCAAGAAGTGCCGTGTTTCCATCGGGCAATCCATTAGATAGCCAGAATGCTCACAGCTGGAAGCCTTTGTGAGATGGCATTTGATATGATCATTGTTAGCCTTCACATAATGCAATATTTATTACAGTAAGGGAAGAAAGGAGTATTTTTAGCTGCATCTTGAGTAACTTATCTCCATGGCAACCCTTTACTTGCCTGCCCTGTTGCTGCTATATAGAATGTTGTCACATTAATAATAAATGGAACACATCTAACACATTTGGCTGGCGATTGGCTTCCAGCCACATATTTCTCTTGTTCTGGTTGAAGGGTTTGTGAAGCTTAGGGGTCCATAAGCAAATTTCATTCATTTTGTTTCTTGGAGAAAATTGCCTTGGATTATGTTAAAGCACTCAGGAGGTTTCATCAATGTATGCATTGTGTTTGTTGGGTTGGATTTTTTTTTGTTTGCTTTTGTTTCTAGTTCCACTTTGAAATGCCAAGGAAATCCGTGAATAAATACAATTAGAAAAGCTAGAAACCCAGCAGCTGTGGAGTAATTTTATTTGACTTACATTTGTACGGATAAGAAAATGACATTTTTTTAAATTGCTTATGAGGAACCCCTGTGACATGTTTTTGAAGAACAATGCCTCTGTTTCATGGAAACTTAAAACGAGCGGGCCTCCAAGTGAGATTCTAGAATTGCTGATCACCTCCTTGCGCATACAAGAAAAGCAGCCCTCGTTTTGAGGTCTAAACATATCGATTGTAAATTTGGTAAATGCTTGTTAGAATGGTGAAAAAATAGATGAAAGAACATTAGATTTCAGTTTATATTGGCCATGTTTTTTTCTAGAGATTATTACACTAGTGAACAATGTAGTGCAGCTGGCTTTGAAGTTTGTATATTCAGGCTTAAATATTCCCTGCTTGGCCTGAGGAACTGTTTGGAGCCTATTTAAAAGGTACTACACAAGTATTTATATCTGGGTGGCTTAGCCCCATTTCTTTTTTTTCGTTTTCTTCCTTGTCAACTCTTATTACCAAAACTGCAAAAAAAAAAAGAGGAGCAAAAGCCTTAAAACTATGTTAATTTTTTATTGCATGAGAGCTGATCTTTCTACTGTCTACCGTTAGTATATTTAACATATCTAATGAGGCATGTGTGTGCACAGAAGTGATTCCCACAGGAATCTTTAGGAAACACCTCCTATGTTTCGGTTTATGTTAACGATATGTTGCCAGTGATACCTGTTGGGTCAAGGATTGTATACTTATTGCTCTGTCTTCCAAATATCCTCCTTTTCAACTCCAAGACTTAAAAAAAAAAAAAAGCCTGTTCTTACACCCGCTTGTTTAGCTTTTCTAAATAAATACTCTGCTTTAAGCTCATAGAACAGTATTAAGAAAGGGAGAGAACACCATTTAACAGTTATTAGGCTCTTCTATGAGAATTTCAATCGCATGCATGATGTTTTTTCCCCCAGAATTTATAAACAGGAGAAAAGAATAGTTCATGCGGGTTTTCGACTGCTGCTCAGGAACTGAGTTTCTAAAAGCCTGATTCAAATTAGTCAGTAGCATTCCCTGGAAACACTGTTACTGACCTCTGAGCCTTGAGTTAATCTCTATTTCATGACGCCAAACTTTGCAAAAGGTTTTTTACCCAAAAGGTGTTTTGGTTTTTCAGGTCTTGTAGAGGGTTTTTTACTGTAAAATATTGAAAACTGGCAGCATTTCCCTCATTATTTGTTTCTAAACAGCCATAGTTTCCTCAAGGAAAGTAGCTGGTAGCACTTTCTTATAATGACATTAAACAGCCCTGAAACTCAAAGTCAGTAAATAATCCTGCGCTGCTGCTATTTTTATGTGTCCAGTCCTGCTTTTAACAAGTAACAGCTAATTCAGGCTGAGTTCTATTGAGCTGGTGGCTTCCTTTCAGTGCTGCTTGCCAAGGTGAGAGAAACACGCTGTGCTGTGCAGGACCTACTGCTTCTCAATTGTGTGGGGGCCCTGTTTAATCCAGAGCCCCACTCCTGGGGTGTCAGACATTCCTGCGTGTTTATCTTGAACTGGAACTCACTTGACATCTGTTGGAAGGCCAAGAAATGCATGGGCATGGGAAAGGATGATCTCTTCCTTGCTGCAGCAGGTCACTTTACAGGCTAGGTGTGCTTCTGGACTCTAAATGAGAGACTTTGGGCCACGCACTGTGGTGGGTGAGAGACAGGCAAACGTCTTGGCAGGATGTTCATTCCTCTCGAGCAGCTGGAATCCAGACTTCTGGGTTGCTACATTTAGCATAGCAGAAAGACATGTCATTAATTAAGGAAATTTTCCTAAGTGCAATGGAGGTGAAACTTACATATATAATTGATATTAGGTGATTACACTTTAATTCATTGCTCATCTCTGCTTGAGACAAATCTACAGTAAAGAAAAAAAGTTTCTATAATTAATCTATAAGGGATAGATTTCAAAATAAACCGTGATTCTCTCACCTAGGGCTTGAAAAGAAAAGAAAACAAATATGATCACTGCTGTGCTTAAGGTTTGTATTTGTGATACTTAATGGATAGCACAAGAATTTTAAGGAAAGCAGCCTGTTGCTGAGGACTCATCTTGTAAGAGATTTGCACCTGACTTCAGCGAAGTGGGAAGGCAGTCTGACCTCAGTGAGCGATTCTCGATGCAGGCTGCATCCCCATCTCACTGCTCGCCCTTTCTCTCAGCTTGCACAGGCACACGTTCTTGATATGTGGTTTGAAACTGATTGCAGTGACTGGCTATGTTATGGAGTTCACCGTTTGCCTACACGGAATGAAGGAAAAAATTATGTATTTTATTTTGACTGTTTTATGGAATATTTCATATTCAACTCTACCCTTTCTGAGAATTCCAGATGTTGAAAGAGCTTGGAGTGTAGCTGTTCCTTTCAACTGTGATGCCATATACTGCCTGCATTTTACTTGCCGCTTCTTTGCTTTTGTTATTGCCTCTCCAAAATGTGACAGCTAAAAATGCTGACTGAAAGTCAGAACCTCAACCTAAGTACAGGAGCTAGAAAGCTGAAGTTATTTGGTCCTTTGTGTTCAGCAAGTCCTCTGTTGTCTGTGTGATACTGCAGATTTGGAGAAATCACGTCAGAGATTGTCCCTGTGACGCGTGCATCAGATCCGTTCTTAGCTGTGGGGACTCAGTTCTACAGAACCAGCCAACCCCTGATGACCACCCTGGGCTTTTCCAGGCTTTGACTGTCCCTTACTGGCTCGGGTTAGCATGAGCAATATCTTTATTTTAACAAAATATCACTAAATGTTTTTCTACTGGCTCAAGGGCACAATTTTTACTCTTTTTAATTTTGCTTTTAGAGCTGCTTTTGATCAGAAATCTAATGAACTACTTTACCTCATTAGGAAGGAAGGGACAGCTCTGCCTCAGAAACAGTTGTTAATTTGAAAAGTTGGGGAGGGTTCTAAGCCTGCTTTTGTGGTCTCTCATTTTCCTGTGGTGTCTTCCAGAGCAGAAAGTCAGTCCCAGTAGAAGCAGACAGTAAAAAAACCAAACCAGTTCCAGAGACACATGCATTCTTTGTGGTGAGATAAGCATCCTTGAGCTTCCCACAATGGGATTTATCTTCCACCTGCTCGCTCACTGTACACCTGTCCCAGATTGGCACCACTTTTGGCTGCACTATGGTCGATTCTCAGTTTTGAAGCCAGATTTGTTCTTACAGTTATTTTCCTGGCACATAATAAAAACTGTTTCCTGTACTCAGCAAAATCCAGCTAAATAAAGAGTCCAGGTGTGCCGTGTTTGTGCGCCTTTCTATAGTGTAATGCTAATCCTTACTCCACATAAGCAGCTTTAACAGACTGTAAAATAACCCCGTGGTTACCTGCCCCTGGTAAGGAGCAGAGGATAGTCCAGGCCTCTGGACACAGGTTTCACAGTGGGTTTAGTTGAAGCTTGTGGCACAGGTGTCGATGTAATTAGAATGATGATACACCAGGGGTACCCAGAGGGTTCAGCCAGCTGCCAGACAAATGTTTCCGCTGGAGTGCATGGCAGCCTGTCATTAGGTCATGGGTGGGGTCCAGCCAGACCCATGTGGGAGATGGGTTCAGGCTGCGTTCAAAACAATAATAAAAGCAGAAAGGTAAAAAACCTAAGACAGAGGTCTTCTCCCTCCCTCACCCCCCAAATAAAAACACCAACCACCCCACATCCAAGCTTTGCAGCTCCTAATACAGCAAGGGGTGTTTTTTCGCATGTTATGTCTGTGTATTTGCACTAAACTGATCATTCCAGTGTTCCATCTTGCTCCCTCTGCATATATTTCGATATGTCTGTGTATACATTTATGTATATTACACTTCATAAAAATATATGAGTAGTGATTATGAATTGATTCATGGTCAATTCATGTTTTAACAAAGAGTTGCAAATCCACATAAATATGGATTCTGAGTATTTTATTGAATTCTAGTATGTACTCATGCATCTAAACCTTTTAAAATTAGAATGCCTGATACACGCACAATAACTTTAAACGCAAACATGGGACAGGTACAAATGTGTCCCCTTGACAGATGAAAAGAGGCGCATCTGGAATGTCTTAACACAGACAATGGGTTGTGTCCTTGTGAAAGTGTAATTCTGCACTAAGCTGCTGGTGTAGGGTCTGAGCTAGGAAGAGCACTTAGCTACATGATTAACTGGAAGGATGTGGTTACAGCTTTTGTGGGACTAATCACATTACTAAAATGATACTTTTGCATTTTTCTGTGATACTCTGTTTGACTGGGAGCTTACATCCTGTGTAAGTCAAGGATAATTACGCAGACACTGAAGGAGCAAATTGGTGTTTTCCTGCAGCGATTTAGGGCAGACAGTGTGACAAAACAGTGTTGTTAAGTCAGACTTCAATCTTAATTCATTCCAAGCGTTTGTTTCCTCAGTTGGTGCAAGACTTTTCATTTTTGTTTGTCCGTAGAATATACGGAGACAAACAAGTACCGTATGCCTTGAGTAATCTTTAGCTGCTCTAAAGAACACAGAAATTAAGTAAGTTTATACTCATCTGAATGAATACTGGCTCATTTGAACATGTGCTATGCCAGTGAACTTCTTGCTAATTACCCTTTGCGTTGTCTTGAGTGTGTGACTAAGAGAGAGACCGAGTACCAGCTCAAACTTTTATTTCTTGCTTTCCAAAAAGATCAGCTCCTGAAGCCGGTCCTTCATGCTTCAACATGGTTTTAAAAATCCAAATGTTTCCTAGTGCCTTCTATGAAGTCTGATTTGCGAAAGCCTTTCAAACAGGTTCTTTTTCTGAACTTATTTCCTCATTTTGATCTTGAATTATGAGCATTTAACTTACTCATTTTGTCTGGTATATCCTGTATGCTTGCTTCGAATTGTTCTAACTACTCCAATGTATTCAGAACAAAGAATTCGTTGCACGTGGGAATGTTCCCAGTGTCATTCACATCTCTTCTGTAAGAAACGGAAGTGGGGGAGCACCTCAACAGAATCTCATCTCTATTATCTTAGAGACATTTAATGATGCGATGAGGTTCCCTGTGGAGCAGTGGGTGTGTGCACTCTTGTCCTGTCTTTTCTAAATCTATCCAGAATTTAGGTGTCTTGACCTTGGATCAATAGTTTAATACTTAGGCATCACCAAAAGCTTGGCAAGCTCAGTTTTCTCTGTGGGCACATCAGCTGTTTCAAATCTAACCTTCTCTCTTCAGAGCCCCACATTGGTCCCATTCTGGATTCCTGAAGGGCCTGGGGCATGCTGCCTGCGAAAATGGTGTTCTGACCTCTGAGGTGGGGTAAATGAGGTTCTGGTTAATAAATCCCTTGGGGTGAATTAGAGTGAAGTGGCACTGAATGACCGGTGTGTATATGAGGCAGATTTATTTAAAAACAATTTATTGGCAGTGAAGAGGAGGTATGGTCACAGAGCTGCTCTGTTGGGCCGGGAGCCCACAAAACAAAGAGTTTGCCAGGTTATATACATTGCAATTATCATGGTAATTCCTAAATCCCTCCTCAGCAGATAACTGATTTCTAATTCACCATCATAAGTCTTACGGAAAAATTGTATTGCTGAAATTGATAAATTATTAATTACTCAAGCTTCCTGATAAGAACTATAAATTCTCAATGTGTGAATGTGTTTGTCTGGTAGAGACATGGAGAAAAGTCAGCCAATTCTGTAACTGACTTTACCTAATCTTAGCTTGACCTGGTGTACATCAATGCAGTCTGTATGAGCTCTCCCGCACTTCACAACAATAGTGAAGAAATCTGTTCTGTGGAAATCTTTATTGAACTTTTTCCACTGCCAGTGGTTTTATATGTCTGGCATGACCCCCTGTGACATCAGAGGGCACAAATTGCATCACTGAGAATGCAGCAGTACAGAAGCAATTAAAAGAACAAACATGGACTAATTGGACAACTTAATTCACATTCTTAAAAGGCTACAAATGAGACAACTATGATGCACAATCAGAGAACCTCTAAGCATAAACATTCATAGGCTATTTCCATGGTTACACTACTGTCACATAGATGCTGGAAAAGTAAATCCCTACCTAAACAGTACGCAGGAAGAGGTGTTTAATTCCTGCTTTTGCTTGGTTCTTGCTTAGTACAGCTTTGTTATGGCTGCTTTTCTATTGTATTCCACCATATCTGCTTCTTATGAATGGGAGTCATGTGTGGCCTCAGCAGAAGATAACAGCCCCACATCTGATACCCTCGGCCATGTACACGCTCTCAACGCCACTCTTGTCCTTTGTCACATTCCATTCTCACGTTGCAACCTTTGGCATGTGGAGTGTGGTTACAGATTTCTCCAACACACTTCAGAGGCTGTGAAAGGAAAATACAGCTGTGGCTCATTGGTTAAGTACTCCAAGAAAGACCTTTGGCTGTTTTTCAAAAGACACTATGTAATTACAATCACATCAGCAAAAGGAGGTCAGATCTATCTTTCCGCCGTGCTTTATTATGATGAGAAGACTTCAGAATGCCATTCATGTGGATTCAACACCCAGTTACTGGTTATTGATTCTGTGTTGTTCCATAGCAAATCACAGCCTGATTGTTTGCATCACGATATTGGTTAGCAGCGGAATTTACATCTCTGTTAGCTTTTCTTTCACTCTTTAAATGTTAAAGAGAAGCAGAAAGTATATTCTCATTTCTGAATGCACACCTCAAGGGTTTCTTCTGCTTTTACCACCCCTAAAGATACAAGAGGCACTTGTGTGGTTGTTAGTATGTACTTGAGGTTTATTGCAACTGACGCCTTATGGGTAAGTTTTTCAAAAGGCTTTACTGTTTTTAGGGGATGTAGCTCGGCAAAACTTAAAAATGGCCCATTTCATCAAATAGACCAAGTTTCCTAAAAAGCTTAACTTTCAAGGCATCTTATTTCTGACGCTCCAAATGCAGCCAAAATACATCAAAAATGTTGTTATTCTCTGTGTTCTATGTGAATGTATTGTTAGTGTAGTTACAACACTCCAGTTTTCTTGAAGTATAAACTTGCATAAACTTCCCAGAAAATTCAGTGCTAAGAACTCCAAACGGTAGCAGTATTTTATTTCTTATGTGGGCTGTTTTATCATATTATTCTGGAAGTAGTTCCATGGGTGGTGGGGTAGGAGGATGTTTGAAAAAGAAAAAGAGCTGAGAGTTTTCACTAATCTATTTATAGTATTCATTAATTGATTTTATTCTTGTGGTTACCCTCCCATTAAAACCCATTTGAAGCGAGAGTGCTCTTGTCTATTAAGGTACTCACTAAGGGTTTTAAATTACTTTGATATTTTAAGAGAAAAATTACGCTTATTTCTTACTGTGCCTTACTGTTGTGAAATTTAGCACTTTTTGCTTGGTCTGTAATATTCTTTCTAGAATTGCTGAGATTCTGAACTAATTCTGAAGAGGACAAGGAGGTTAAAATCAAAATTAGTTCTAGCTATCAATCTCAAGCAGTTTTTGGCACCCTAAAGAAACCACCCATGCTTATTTTGTGTCCTGCTCAGCGTACAAGTTCATTACTGTTACATAAAGAAGACTGAAAAAAGGCATTCAGGTGGAGATGAACAAGGAGCATAAATTGTACAAAACCCGGGGATGGGTAGCGCTGGACGTGTCTGTGCTCTCTATGTTCGAGCACATGGAAACAGAGGTTGCAGGTTATGGTGCTTGCCCTGTTCTGAATTGCAGCTCTGACAGCTCTGCTTGCTGGTGGATAGCCCAGCCCAGAAGACTGGCTCTCATCTCTCAGATTGGTGACTCCAGTTAACAGCATTTTATCCCAGTGTTGCACACAATTTACCTTCGGTTCTGCTTCTTGCAACCGCTCCCAACAAAATCCGTATTCTGCTTTGCAGCCGAGTTTGAGTTGGAAAAGTTTCTTCCGTGTCCTTTAATGAAATATATCTTTTTATGAAGATGTCAAGGGAGAGAGGTAGTTATGAGCACTTTTCATGATGGTATAAATTCACACATTATTCATGCTTCATTGGCCTTATTCTGCCAGATCAGCATAAAGCCATCTAGAAGAATATGTACCTTTAGCATGCTGATAATACTCGGCAACGAGGTGGTAACACCGGTGACATTTGCAAAGCTTGACACACTTGGGCCTCTCTGCGTTGACATTAATAGAAATGAGACATCTCTTTCTTAGGCAGTAGTGGTTCAATGACCTTTTCTTTGTTTCTCAGACTTCTGTTATTTTTGCATGCTCTTTTGTGGCCATTGTAAGGAAACAGGAAAATGCTTCCTTTTCCTGCTCTTTTGGTTATCTTAAAATAATCTTCTGCTTTTAAATGGCTGTCAAAAAGGGCTTCTTCATAAACTTTTCTTGTGGGCACCCTAAACAATTTGGGCTATGGAGAGCTGATTTCTCATCAGAGCTGACTGAAGTAGTATCAGTGGCATCTGGAAGCAGCAGAGTTGTGATTATTCATCCCTGCCTCACAAAATGGAGTATAGGACATTGCACTACTTATGGAAATCAGCAGGATTGGCCTTAGACTTGACTGCAAACTCTCCTTAATCCAGGAGTACTCCAATCCACTGCCAAAGGCTATTTATACTTCATTTCTCTCTATAAAGGAAGGTAGAAGATTGACAGCAGTGCACTACAATTTTGTAGTAATTGATCTTTTTCAAAGCTCTTTGGCTTTCTCTGAAGAACTGTCATGTAGTTCTGTACCTTGTTATTGCTATAGCTACATTTTGCTGTTGTTTTCAGAAAGTGGGCATCAAGATATCACGGGTTTTAACCACAGAATTGCCTTTATTCTGCATTTATTCTGATACTAGATGTAATATTAATGAAAGTACCCTTCTGGCAGGGTAAGCCGCGTTATCAGTAAATGCGTAATTGACTTCTGTACGGAGTCTGAGGGAACAAAGCGAGCTTGGAGATCAAGAGCCCTGTGCCCAGCTGCCAGAGCAGTGTGATTGTTCTGGCCTCAGCCTGTGATCCTTGCTTACGCAGAGCAGTACTGTGTGTAGTTATCACTCGAGGGCTGCTGCTAGTGATTGTGGTTTGATCAGTGTAAGTGGTAAATGACAGTGCAATTGTATCTCGTGCTGTTCATCAGCCTACCTGCACGTCTACTGAAAAAGGAGCAAGGAGAGGTACTCTAGTACTCGGTATTAAAGATGTGCATAAGCATGAGCCTGAAGGGAATGGGCAAAAAAAGAGGGGAATGTTGAAAGTTCAGTACATTGCAACCAGCGTTGGGTACTGGAACTGAGGAAGGACTGGGAAATCAAGATTAAAATGTTTGAAGTTTTGTGTTTGGTAATTTTTATTTATTGAGGGTAAAATGTTTCTTGCTGTGAGGAAAAAGGCTCTGTTTCTTTTTAAACTGTGTTTGTAAATCAGATCATGAGAGCTTTGTATGAATACAGTGAATCCAAAAGAATGTTTTTGACAGTGTAAATAGGAAGCTCTCAGTTGTTCAGGTATTTTAAAGATTTAAAGTACTCAGTCCTCTTAACATTAAATCCGTGTTATGATCTCTCATATTACGAATCAAAAGACAGAAGGGAAAAATGCAACTTTTACATAGTGCTATTCATCATGACAAATGTTCTGTATCAAAGAACATAACATCCTGGCAAAGCTTCAAGATTACCCAGAGGAGAGGCAATGGACAGACTGTTGAGCCAAAGTAATTTCAGAAACAATTCCACACCTTATTTATCCCTCGTGTGGAGCAGAAAGGCTATAAAACCCTCCAGCACAGTCACTTTGTGCATTTGTTTAACCTGCTGATCTTAACTCTCACCTACCTGACAGCCTCGTGTTTCTGAGCGTGGATTTCTGTGCAACTCAAAACACTGTGGTTTCGAGTCTCGCTGTGAGAGATGACTCTTTCCCAGCTCTTGAGCCAAGCTCATACCAGACACCTTCGCTGGGCAGCCTCGTAGCATCGGAAGAAAAAGGTCTCCCTTCATATTAACGTACATTTAAACAAATTTGAAATTCTACTGCATCTAAACTTCTGTCTCAAAATTGAGCAAATGAAAACTATTTGTTTTCATGAACCTCAAATTTAATCCTCAGTAAGCAGAGGCTTTTTGTTTGGTTGGGGTTTTTTTTTACTGGACTTTCAGATATTAAATCAATTTATTCAGTATTATTAGCACTAGATGATGCAACTTATCTGTCTTAATACTGAAAACTAGAAATCTTGTTTACGCAAGTCAGTGTAGTACAGATAGAATCATCTCTGTAATTTATCAAAATTACATATATTTACTTGTTGGTAACAGAATTTGGCATTATACTGAGGGCTGCAGAAGAAGTCCTCATGCTCTTAAGTTACTGTCTGTCCACAGAACAGTCATAATACCTAAATGAACAAGTGCTGTATTGTTTAAAAGATGTCAAAAATGTGTTCTAAATATATTAAATTAGCTCTTTGCTCAAGCAGATAGTCAAGACATGCAAATCTGACCGGGAAGGAGAGAAGTGGTTTCTAAACAAACCAAAAAGCCATAACCAAACCCGACAGGATCCCACCCCTGTTAACCCTTAGTTGGATACCTGAGGATGAGAGCTGAATTTCAGGATGGACATTTGCCCTTTACTGTGTGGGAGGACAATGCATTTTAGGTTTACTTGCAACACAAAGTCCCTACCAGCTGTTGTGTTAAAAGCACAAGTTAAGTCTTGACTTAAGTTGGGATGTACTTTAAAAGGGCATAGAGGGCAAAAGGAAGGTTTGTGTTGGCATCTTTTGGCGCATGCTGCCCATCAATTTGCCTTGGTTTGTTCGAGTTGAATGTCTTCTGTTCTAACCAAAGCCAGCTTTAGAAAATGAAAATCCCAGTCACCTCAGACATGCTTAATTTTTGAAAATCCCATTCCTGACACTCAGATCTCAACCAATTAATTTTAATATAACAATAAGCCTAACATCTTCCAGGGAACCACTGTAAACTTTTAGGTCATTCTTGATATTTAAACTCCGGGAGAAGACAGGCTTTGTATTTGCATTTCAGATTGCATCTTGTCATGGGTATTTTTTAAAGTTCACCTTATGACTAAAACCGTAACTTTTTTTTTCTTGTGAAATATAAAGCCTCTTCAGCTTATTTGTATTTTGCTGCAAACTGCAGTTCACTAAGTTCATGGAGCTCAAAAGGGGCCCTGTGAGGCCTCATCCTGGTCCAGCTGGCACCGACTTAAAGGCAGTGACGTGGTAATAATGATAATGTCTCAAGTGCTGCTTTGGGATGTTGGGCTTGCTTGGACATGAAGCTCTTAAGGTGCAAGCTCGTGTGACTAAAATCCAGGAAATGGTTCACCTGCCCATTCTTATTGTGAAGTGTCTGAAATGATGCAGTTCCTGTAAAAGTTCAGAAAAGAATAACCACGGTCTATTATTACTCTGATGAAAATAGTGAGGCTGTCCTCCTTTCAGCATGGTTTAATGAAAGATGAATGTAAAAAGGAAACATCACACTGAGAGGAACATCTGACATAGCTGGGAACTTAAGAGGACAGGGAAGGTCCTGGTTCATCTCTGGGGGATGTAAAACTGCCTTCCTGGTCTGCATGACAACCCTGAGCCCTTAAAATATGCCAGAAAATACCAAAACTTTTAATGATTTTGCCCAAGTTTGGGCAGAAAACTTATTTAAACCCAGAATATCCAAGATGTTCTTTGTGCCTTTAGAACAGAAATTCCTTTTCTCTGCTTTTCAGCTGCTGATATAAACGGTGTTCTCTGGGAAAAGGGTGGATTGTAATTTCAACACACAATCAGCATAGAGAAACTTGGTAAACAGGAAACATTGCTGGTGGCAGTCAAGAGAGGAGGCAAGAGAAAAACCTCGTTAAGTCTGAGTGTTATGGCACACAGTGATAATGGTCCTGTACAGGAGATAATGATTTACCCAGTGTCTCTAGAACAGGATAGGTTATATAGGTCTGTGGGCTTTTCTTTTAATTGTAAGAACACCTGTCATTAATGGCCAGTGAAATAATTGAGTAAATCTTTGTGCTGCAGAGAGGAAAAAAGTTAGAAATATTGACATAATGCAATTTCATCCCATGGTGAACCGTAATTACCAACACTGAATGTATAACCTTCACAATATAAAGTTTGCAGAGAACTTTATCTTTCTGTGCTTTTGCAACTAGGAGTGATGTAAAATGATGGTATCATGTAGTGGTTGAGTTTGATTTATGCTAACACAGAGCTCATAATCCTGAAATAACTTAATAAAGTTTTGTGGTTTGAGTCGGGAAGAAGCAAGAGTAAGTCAATGCCAGTCATCCTCCAGCTGTACACCTGGCTTCATTTAGTGAGGAAAGAAGTATGCAGCCTAGTTGCCTGTGCTTGAACTTCTCTCCAGCCTGCTCTTTCGTGCTCAGAGCAGGGGCTTTGGTGCCTGTGCTGGCCATGGTAGTGGAGCTCAGTGTCTGCCCTAAGGGAAAGGAGCTGGTGAGGTCCTTTGTGCCCTGCTCTGCCTGCAGGGGTGGGGTGGTAGTTGGGCACCGTGCTCTGCCTGTGCTTTCTCCCTGCAGGCTCACTTCCCATAGAAATAGGAACCAAAATGTGGTCAGCAGGGGTGTCTGAGAGATGAGCTGACACAGCAGGGCAAGAAACACCTCGTGTCACTGCCGAGGTTTGATCTGCCTCTTACCTGCAGCAGACTGTGGACAGCATCCTCCCAGTCTGCTGCACTGGCTGGGGCTTGAGGGAAAGGGAACATGACTGGCTTCAGCAACTCAGGCCCATGTCCATTTATTTTTCTCTACGACATCTTGCAAAGCCCTGTGGCTGTCACATTTGCCACTCTTCTCATCCCACTGAAGGCAATCCCCTCGGTCTTTTGAAACAGCAGCAAATTAAAGCTCTTTTTGAAGGCTGCAGACAATCTAATATATATTTTATATGTTCTGTATATATACATGCATTAGCATATCCTTCAAAGTTGAAAAGAGACCATTTGAATTAAAGAGAAATGAATATCTTTGCAGATCAGAAGAAAAAATTAAACTTTTGTTTCTGGTTTTAAGGGGGAATTTTTAAAGTAATATCCAAACCTTTAGGGTCTTTAAAGTATTTTCAAAATTGCTGGCAGCTTATCTCTGAAGTCCAGCTCTATGAACTGGATATAAAATTCACTTACTGCTCGTTATCATTCCATCTGTTTGAAGATGCTGCAATTGTAATGAAACAATTGTTAGAATAGCTTATCTACAAAGTGTGGTCAACACGTTTTCCCTTTTCGGATTTGCTCGTGGATCACACAGCCATTTAAATCTGCAAGTGCCAGTGCACGTGTTTCTCAGACTGCTGCGAAGCGCATTGTATGGCTGCGGTTATGAAGGTTTGTTTATTGGCCATACTCCCACTAACCACATTATGGGGTGGTACAAGTCATGGCACAGAGGAGCCACCTCATGCTGATGAGGGTGTGCACACGGAGATGGTGCACGTGGTCAGGGGAAAGACACTCGGCAGGGATTTTCAAGGAAAATCCCCTTAGTAGTAACCATCCGTCCCTGTTGGTTAACAGGTTTTAATTGGCACTTCCACTGGGCAACAGTTTCTTCTGTTGAGTTGCTTGGTAAAATTTGCTATTTTTATTGAGTTTATTAATAATAGCAGTATCTGCTAGAAACTCACAGAATTCTATTCCAGCATCTCTATGCAAAGGAGACTAGAATAACAGTATTGGCTGAGAAAAACCAGTTCTCTCAGCCTTGGGAAGAGATAATGCATACAACTAAGGAAGTATTGGAAAAAGAACTCCATTAAAGAATGAAAATAAAATAAGCACTAGTCTTGAATAAAAACATTGTGGCAGATAATCTGCTTTTCGTTTAAGATGCTGGCTTGACAGAAATTCTCCAGAAGCAACCACGGGAAAATGAGCTCAGAATCACTCTTTTAACATCTCTAACTTAAAGCTTGTTTGTCAGCAAAGCCCTCTCAGGAAGTTTCGTTTATTGTACGTCCAGTTAGCACCCTTCTGATGGCTGAATGGGTGCTGAGGAGCAAATTTAGACTTGAAGTATATTGAGAAACAAATTGAACATGCTGAAATAATAAAAAGTAGAAAGGTGATGTAAGCATCTCCTAATTGCTAGTGGCAGAGTCTGAGTCTGACACTACAGCTCCGTCTTTGCTGTTAGATTATTACCTATGGAATGTGTGAGGAGATACAGATGAACTTTCTCATGCTGAAATAGGAATCCAGGAGAAAGAATCAGATTCCACTCCCTTCCTTTTTAGCAGCAAAAAAGAAACACTGGGAAAATCCATAACAAGGCCATAAAAATAAAACACACTGCAAGGGGATAGTGTAAGCTTCTGAGGATCCATAAGAAAAAAACCCAACATTTATAACCATGTCTGACTGAGGGAATGAAAGAAAAGACTGGTTTCCTTGCAGTCAGCCTGGCATAAAGCTGAGAAATTTAACACCCTGGATGTTATGGAACAAATTTAAGGGTTTTTTTAGGATAATATAAAAAACATCCTAACAGTCCAGTGGTTGGAAATATTCTTTCACTTGTAAGGGATTTCCCCGCTACTATTTAAAAACAAAGAAACAAGCCATAAAACTTGTATCTTCTCTAAACTTGAGTAGTGGTTTTTCTTCTTAATTATGTGGCGTGACAATAGTACCTGAAATTTTAATTAAAGCTAGTAATTAACATGAAAAAGATCAATACTCTACAGTAAAAAAAAGTGTTCTTTTCATACTCTTTCAGTATGGCAGCATGTACTATGGAAGGGTTTGATCTATATCTTGGTGTTCTCAATTTTCTTTTTTGTATCTTGTGCTGAAAGATGCTAATGAGTAGGATTTTGCATGCATTCGGATCAAAGAATATTCCTCCACCTTTTAAAATCCCGTTTGTGTGCTACATGCTGTATTTTTAGGTTCAGCGGGAAGGGCTTCAGTGCCATTTATATGCAAACGAAGCCTTATTATCCGACGTAAATTGGTAGTTGAGCGGGTGTGAGCACCGAGTGGGTGCCAGTGGATGCTGGGGATCACCTGGGTGGCTGCAGGTGGGAGTCCAGCAGGAGGAAGCATTGAGCTGCCTTGTTCTGGCGTGGCTGAGGTGGAACTGGTGCTAAGGAGCACGGGCTTGCATTGGTTTTAGAACAGGAGTCGTGTGTCTGCGCTGCCGCGGTGCCTCGGATGCCTCCGCCCTTAGGAGATGTGCTTGCAGGTGCCTGGAATGTCCAGGGGCTTGAACTGCACGTACAAGAATCATTTTGAGTACTCGGTGTTCATAAAAATAAACATGGCATAGAATGAAGGAAGCCGCAGCTTAACTCAAGGTTAACTATTCTGTGGTGCGAGATCCACGTGAAATTAAGTTCTCCCGTACCAAAGCTGACAGACAAATCTGTGTGCTCTCATTAGAATGTTCTTATCAAGCAAGAAATACTTAAAATTATACCCATGTTGTTGAAAGTTCCTTCCAGATATCACAAGACATTTTTAATAAAGATCAAGATAAATTTGTGCCCAGTCCTGTACCTCCAAAGTATGGGTGTTCTGTAACATCACACTGATTTGTTTCAGTTTTTTGCTTCTATACAATAATGTAAACATATATCAAAATTATACTCAGAGTGCACCTGCCCCTGCTATGCATTCCCAAAAGCCTCACAACCACACAGTCTGCTTAGCGTGCCTTTGAAGTGGATGTGGTATCAGTAGGTTGTTTAGTTAATAAATAAATAATTTTGGGATAATGCTAACTTGGAATGAAAACCAAATACTACTGATGAAAGGGGCAAAACTGAAAACAAATCCTAAAAAAAAAAATGCATTTGGATGAGAATTGCAGACAGTGGTACTTAACATCCACATCAAAGTGATCTACACACCCTCTGTTCTCCTGTCTGACTGAAATTTTGATTAAGCCTAGCTAGAAAGCATTGTCAAGTTTTAGAAACAGCCTGGGAAGGAATGAGGAGAACAGAAAGGGTCCTTTGAACTCAGCAGAGGCCTGAATGAAGTTAAAATCCTCAATATTATCCCAGCTGGCTAATAACAGCAAAAGGTTAGAGTAATATAGTAATTACTCAAACTTACAACTGCTTTTTCCCATTGGAAAATAACACCAGCTTTAAGTCATGAATAAAACATGTTGGCCCAAATCTATTACCTTGAGCATCTCCAGCAGAACTAGGGACATAATGTGTATTTACTTGCTTGAGGAAAACCTACTCATCACTGATATATCCGCACTGCCTAATTAGGATGCCTAATATATTTCAATGCTTGATGTATTTCCTCTTGCATATGCTTAAATGGGTCAAACCTTGAATCTGGTTAAAAATATAAAAGTGCAGTGAAACACTTTATTTCAGCTGCTTATTCTAATCTATGGCAATGTAGGAAAACAAGCAATACATCCAGATACTTTATTATTTTTCTTAATTAAACAAAATAATATAAGGAAGCATCTCTAGATCTTTTTCTGAAGGTTTTTAATTTTAGGTTCTCTTCTGCCAATAAGCCTAAAAATCAAACTTCCTTTCCAATAAAATGGTAAATTGAATTTAACTTTTGCTTTGATTATACTGGTATTTGCTGATATCATTGATGACTGATGTCTGTTCAGCAGTTTTGGCAAATTAAAATGATCTGAGTTTCACTTTCAGCAATTAAAAAAATCTGCTTGCTACACATTCATTCTTGATTTTGTAAATGAAATGTAGTTACTTGCCCTGCATTCGAATAAATACATTTATACATTCAGATACACACCGAGTGTATATAAAATGAAGATGTCATTAGGTTGAATCAATGCAAACATTAGAATAAACACGATGATTCAGTCGAACATTACACGTGAATTAACATATCTGTTCCTCATCTGCAGTTAGTAAACAAAATTTCAAGCATCTGCTTTATGTGAGTCTTCACTTTTGAAGTATTAATGAATGGTTGACTCTGCCACTGCGTGTCTTAGTGAAAAACAGGAAAGTCAAATACTTGATGGTGATGTTTGAGGTGCCACATTGTATCTCAGGTAGTGGTTATAGAGAGGGTCAGAGATAGGCCCCAAATTCCTGCCTGAAGCAATGCCCACGATGTGTACAGAAACTGCAGTGTTCCCAACACATGCAAGTACCTATATGTAAAAAAAGATAATTATGTATGTGCCCTATTGGTGCAGTTTCTCATTCGGAACTAGAGCATTCCAATTAAAGCACTTTGTTCATTATAATTCACCCATACTAATATTAGGATAACACATTAATGGGCACTTGCAAGTACGTTGTACAGAACTTTTAGACAAAGTGTTAATCTTGATGGGATTAAGAAAAAGCATTAAAATTAATGAAATGATTGCATCTCAATCTGCATATGCAAATTAGGATAAATCATATGCCCTACAATAGTATAAGTGAAAGATTATGATAATAAATTGTGTTATCTGAATTAATGACTGGCTAGCCCCACTTGATAAGGTCATGGTAAGTCCCAGTGCACTTATTGCTAAAATTTATCATTCAAGCATGTGTATGCATTTAATTATTACAGCCTATTTAACAAGCACATAAACTTTGAGAGCAGCAGAAAGTTTTCCTGTCTGTAAAAGAGAACTTTTCCTTGTTCAGAACATGTCAAATCCCAAGAACAGAAGATAGGTAGAATATTCTAATTTGACTTCAGGATTAATAAATAATTCTGTTTAGCCCTTGCTTCTCACTACGTTATAGGGTTAAAGATTTACAGCTTAGATGGAACACGTGAGAGTTAGAGGTAGAACAGCCATGATGAGAGAAGTCTCTAAGTTTGCTTTATCCTTATATGTGTGTGTTGATTTCCCAGCAGCCCAGTCTACAGACCAGTTCATTCCAGGCAAAAAATTATTTTCTAGCTGTGTGCTTGTCCAGCACCCGGCCCAATAAAGTTTAGTAAGAGTCTTTGAGTAATATTACACTATAAATAATATCAATATTTAGTAACTTTTATCTAGAGATCTCAGAAGGTATAAGAAGACATTGTTATTCTGAGACTGCTTCCTTGAAAAGAGTATCGTAATCTCATTTGAGATGGACAGTAAAAGATTTCTGTTTTCTTTGCCTTAGTGAAATGTAATTTCAAGCTCCCTCTTGTTTGTATCACAATTCCTTACTGTCTAGAGGCATTCTCACAGCTGATAAGCTGCTAATTTCTCCTACATGGACACTTCAGCAGTATTTGCTGAAGATACATCTGTTAAGAGTAAAAGCATGTATATGAGACCAAGTACCTAAAAGCCTGTAGATCGGTTCACTAGCAGCTGAGAGAGACTGTCAGAGCAGATCAGTCCCTAAAAAGCTGCACCCAAAAGAACTCGAAAACTTCTGGACTGTGTCAGCTGTCTGGGCTTGTTAAGCAGTTGTGGAGCAGATCCCTTTTTAATGGCTGCTGACTAGATGGAGGCCAATGCCATCGTTTCTCTGAGCCTTTCAGGTTGTGGCAAATATAGAAGAAACCTTATCCTCTGCTCGGGGAGATGTAAAAAGAACTGGGAAAAAAATTGGCACACCATTTTGGATACACTGGGTGTTCCCATCTCTTCACATTCACAGAACTGCTGTGAATTTACTCTGAGCTCTGCGGAGCAATGGCTGTGCTGGCCACGAGCTGAATCAAGGAGAAGCTCATTACATCCAGAGGATCAGAAAAATTCTGGCACCTTTAGCAAGGCAGAAATGTTTTGAGGCTTTAGTACATAAATTCTGCAGAAGCACAATAGCCACTCAGCAGTGTGATGCCTTGGTTAAGAACTATCAAATTAACTCCAGTAAGGACACTCTCTAATGAATTAATCATAGTAATACACATTTTACTCCCGGAACAAAACATAGATGATCCAATTAACCAATTTCAACTAAGGCCTACGATTACTTTATTAGGGCTCTAAAAAATGGTTTCTGCAAGGCAGTGCTTATTCCCAGATTGCTGCAGTTATCAGACAGTGCTAAGACCTGCTATTGAGGCCTCTGCTGTCCCTTATCTCATTAAGTGTGACATAAACACCTTCGATGAAATGGTGAAGTGCAGAAAACGGAGTAAACACTTTCTCTGCAGAGCAGTGCCCCGCTACATGCTTAAGATCTGATTTCTTGGCCTCTATTGACAGATGATAACGTTTTGTACCCATGCCAGCCAAAGATAGCATTTAGAGCTTCTAAATAATTAAATATTGATTAATCAACCTAGAAATGTATAGAACGTTTTTTTGTCCAAGCTTTTGTCCATTTTTAAAGGTCTTATTATTTCTGCCAAAGAAAGCAGGGGAATCTTCTATACAGATTCTGCAGCTGTCAGGGGCTTAAAAAATGACAGGTTTGTGCTGCTGTGAGAAAAATGGCCTGGCTGACACACTGCCATAGCACAAGCGCGTACGACTTCACTTCGCTGTGCTTGTTCTCCAGGGGATCAGTCAAGAGAAGGACCCAAGTTTTCTAAGTCACAAAGCCATTTGTAAGGGGCTGAAACTCTGTTTTAAATGTTGGCCAACTTGTCTATAAGGATGGAAACGTATGGTGGCTTATCTAACTCAAGTCTCTTGGCACAACTGTGGTGAAAAA
This sequence comes from Cnemophilus loriae, assembly GCA_013397755.1. Lineage (NCBI taxonomy): Eukaryota > Metazoa > Chordata > Aves > Passeriformes > Corvidae > Cnemophilus > Cnemophilus loriae. The sequence goes on along the minus strand of VZTF01003492.1, from coordinate 406,299 downwards.
GTCTGTACTTCGTGGGTTTGGGGCAAAGATGTTCAGGAAACAAGTCATCCTGCCTGAAAGATTTGTGGGGTTTGGGATTTTTTTTCCTAATGTTGTAAGTGTGTGACACTGACACATGAAAAATAAAGCATACAAGATATAATAGAGACTCCGATGAACATGATAATGATTGTAAATTATTATTGTCACGTGATCTCAATGAGCTACTTGATTCTCCACATCTTGGGGAGGATTTCAGTAATATTGAGCTGGTTCGTTTTTCTTAACCTGCAAACTCGGATTACCCTATAGGTGGTAAATAATATACATGCATTGGTTGATGAGATTTCTTATGTATCAGCAATTATTTAAGTGACATTTACACTAGGTGTGTGTCTTAACAATATTATTGTTGTTATTATTATTACAATCAGTGAATGCAGGTAGGGGTTTTCATAAGGTATCTGCAAGAATTTAGAAGCACTAGTTTATCAAAACAATGATAAAAGCATTGAAAGATGCCTCCTTACTTCCATGCACAGTAAATCTGCTTGATAATCACACAGAAGATATTTGGAGTGTAGTTCATATGCTTTCTGCCTTAAGGAATGCTCCAAAGCATGCTTCTCTTTGGGCATTATCTGTTTACTAGTGTTAAATGCAAGTTCTTGCCCCTGTGGCATTGCAGCTTCTCTCGAGGGCTCTGCATCTTTATGGTGGCTGGGTTTTGGTTGCAAGGTGCCTGTCGTAATCTGTGCTAGATGCAGAAGGAAAAGCCCAAGCTCCCACATTTGTTTGTATTAAAATGCAGCTTAACCAGGAAGCTCGCAAACGGAGCGTGATCAGCTTGTGTGTGGCAGCAGCTCCAAGCGCCATGTGGCGTGGCAGACCTCCTTCCCCCCGCCGGCGCAAACAAGCCCCATTACAGTTCTGCTGGAATGTGGCAGAGCCCTCAGCAAAGCGAAACCCGAGCGTGGCTGTGCTGCTAGCAAAAACCGGGCAGTTCTTGTTGACAAGGTTTGTAGCTAACACTTCCGCGAGGTAAAAGCAAAACAATTTTTCTGTGATACTGTGCACAGAGACAGTCTTTTGTTAGCCACAAATGCCAGCTGAAAGTGTCTTTCCCTTAAAACCACAGGACATCCTGTCATGGGTTTGAGAGAATAATGGAACATGTGCCGGGTATCAAGCAGCTCTGGTAGTGAAATGGTGCAGTGCGTCTAAGCTGCCTGTTGTCTGTGGGTGAGAAATTGTTGCAGTATAAGGCTGGATCAAGATTTTGAATTTTCCTAACGTCACTGGTAGTCAAGAAGAAGAAGCAAAGGAAGAGGAAGATTATCTGTTATGGACCTCAAACATATATAGGATTCTCTGTTATGCTATTTATCGTCAGTTCTAGTTACCATATTGCCTAAAAAGTTGTCTAAGATGTCTGAACACAAGCCCAGTAGCAGATTTCCCATATCAGAATAAGTCTTGATAAATCAGGCTTCTGGGGAGATTCCGATTAGATACAAGAGGAAAACTTTTCACAGCATTCAGCCACTGGAATAATCTTCCTAGGGAAGTAGTACATTCCACAACATTGGACACTTTCCTGCTGCTGGACAGGGTGCTGAGCTATCTTGTCTAGGCCGTGCTTTTGCCAAGAAAGGTTGGACCAGATGATCCCTCAGGTCCCTTCCAACCTGGTATTCTGTGAAATTTAATGATAAATATGTAAATGCCTGAGAGTCTAAGTTCAGCCTTGTTGCTTGCTGGCTGCCTAGTCAAAACTCAGAAGTCACAAGTAATTGCCAAATTCTTTTTTAAAAAAGTGATCATTAATTCCAGTAATAAGCCACGTGGAGTATTGTTGTGAAGAGTGAGGAAGCAACTGAATGGCAAAGTGTTTTGAATTAGCTAAGATGCTAATGACCAGTAACAGCTGACAAGGACATCAGCAGTGTGGTAGAAATAAACTGAGATTTGCTCTTATGTGGGTGAAATAGCAAATATATCAAAGGCTGCTTTTTTCCCAGTTTTTTCACTCTTGAAGAACAGTATTGACGCATTTTGCTTGGAGGGTCGTGTGTTTTAGAATCATGATTGATTATGTAGGAAGTCAGGAAGGCTTGTGTCCAAAAGCTGGTTGGTTTTCCCCTTAGAGTATAATACGTTATCTGATTTTTATTTTACCAAATCTTCCTCACTTAGACCATTACAGTAACAAGAAGAAACATACCCTAAATCTCAAAAAATTATACTCTTTATAGGATGAGTGACTGAACCTGTAACTAAAGATGTCTGTCTTTTGTCCAGTCATTTTGTTCTCCATTGTGCCTATAGACCTTATCCATTTATGATTGTAAATCAAGTTCTCCCCATAAATCTGAACTCTTTCCTAGTATCTGCTGCAGAAAAGCCTTACTGCTCTGAACTGTTTTCACTGCTTTAGGTTCTGGGTTTTTTTGTCTCTACTGCCAACAGCCCTAGTTTTCATTGACAGTGACTCAATTTCTGATTTACTTTTTCCTCTCATAGCTAATTTTATTTATGTTCCTAATCACTCTCTCTTCTCTGTCAACAACTGGATTTGTTTGGTGATATTCAAGTTGAAGTTTCCCTGGAAAGTAAGGCAATGGAGCAATTAGAGGTTTATAACATTGCATGAAGAGTTTGATGCTACTTAAACAAAGCTGTGATTAAGCAAAATTGTCTCCTGCTCCCTTGAATGATAAACATCACCCTATTTTCTCTGGCTGTCATATCTTCTTTCTGCACCCTTTTACTCATTCTTTGAGGGTAGTGGAGAAGAAACATGCTGAGCAAGCTCGCTGTCATCAAGTTCTGCTTTCTGGTACCATAAAGGGAGCTTCTGGGACCTATGAAAAATATCAGTTTTTGTCTACAAATCTGAAAACTGGCAGTGGTGCTTGATAAACAAGGATAATATAATGTGAGGGGGAAGAGTGAGAAAGTGACACTGCTTGAAATCTCAAGCTGATTTGAATTTTGATCAGTACAAGGGTAGTTGAATGGTCTTCTTTGTGCTGAGGTGCGCTTTAGTTTTTAATATCTTCCATTTGACTTTTTATTATTCCTTGACTTAAAGAAACTTTATGGGAGAGGGTTAATGAGGAAGACTGAGGAGGGGAAAGAAGTATCAAGCTTTATGTAAAGACTGAAAGACTTGAAATTGCTTTTGTCATACTTATTTTTTTCATTCTAAGTTTGGGGAGAAAGTCTTTTTGCCCTTGAGCACATTACAGTTTGTGTTTTTAATTTGCAATCATTGACACTTGAGATGGAACAACCAAATTTCTGTGCCAGATGAGAAACCCTTCAAAATCAAAAAAATTCACAACATAAAAGGACTCAATACGTTCATGAGCTATTCACTAAATACTGGAGCTGTATTATGGCCAGTAGTGAGAAGAGACCGCTTCTCAAAAAGTAATTGCTGGCAAACTTTTTCCTTCTTTATTCTACCCTGGGAAAAAAAACAAACAAACTGGCTTGTATGATGAAAAGGAGAGTTAGATGAAGGTGCAGAACCTCTTTTTCCAGCTCTGTTCTGAGGCTGTTGATTGGGAAGTTGTCCTGAGTACACGTCTAGGCTGGAACTTATAAGAGCAGGCTCTGCTACTGATGTTGAGCTCAGTAAAAGGGTTTTCATGAATAGAAATGTGGGCACAGTGAGCCTGGCCACTGTGGGATAACTGTTGAGGTATTAATATTTTTCTTACTGGTCACAGGTACTTGATAGAATAGAAAATGTACTGCTTTAAATAGAATAAAAAAAAGGAATACCTACATCCTTGTCTGACTGCTATTTATACCATTCTTTGCCACAGCATGAACTATTTGTGCTAAACTAAGGAATATGCAATTTTATTTGGTTGTAAAAATGAAATATACGGCTTTGATCTGTTACCTGGGTATAGATTCCCTTATAATATATTAAAATACTTGGTGCTCTTTCTATTTTAAAGTATTTCGGATACAAAACCCAATAGCGGCATTATAACTATTGCAAGAAGAAAATTAATTCAAGATTAATAGAGAAATCCAAAGAAAAACAGAATAACATAGATGTATTTAAAAATAATTGTGTATTGATCTTTTTTCAGCCTCTGATTTAAATACACCATCTTGCCACCATAAAGCTTCAGCAGAACTGTGTGTGTGTTTAGTTTGGTTATTTATAAGTAATAATTTTACAACAAATATTGAGAACGGGGTTATTTCAGGAAGCAAATTAAAAAAAAAAAGTCAGCTCAGGCTTTTGTCCTAAGACTGAGATTCTTATAAACTTAACGTATGAAGGGCGGTAGGGAGGAAACATAAAACAAAGAAATATCAGCCTGCTGCTGCTTTAAAGTTTTGGGGAGAAGGAAAAACATCTTCAGGCTTTTCTTAGTGGCACTTCCAGCTTACCCAGGATGAGGTTTTGTGAAATGTTTGCTATGCCTGGCTTGAGCTCAGTAGTCACCACTTGGTAAGCAAAGCAGTTAGAGATGACACGAGGGGTACAAAGAGCCTTGTTCTCCTCTCAGCATTGCCTCACGCAGGCCGGGAGGGTGAAAAAAATTGGAAGCTGGCACTTGTGCCCATAGTAAAGATGATTCGCAAAGAAGAAATCGCAGCATCAAAAAGAAAAGTACCCAGGGAGTTAGGGAGGTCTTGCAAGAATCACACACAGTTTGCAGCTTTACTGCTGTGGTTTTGGGGCTTTAGTTTTGCGTGTTTGTTTTGGGGGGTTTTTTGCCGTAGAAGCAGAATTTGCAACAGCAAAAACTATCGCGGAATACACTGTCTGAAATGGTTACAATGCACTTGTAAAGAGATCATACATTGGGAAGCTTTCTGCTGTTACATACACACTTGAGTCATAGAGATGACTCGAATCAATACTGAGGGCCAAATCTCTGCACTCTTAATTTTGTATCAGTGCGAGAATATCGATTTCCGGAAAAGCTGGAAAACTTTGGCACCGTAGCAGCTGGAGAACCATGTGTACTCTTTTAACTTTTGTTCTGAATTGTATTTTTTTCAAATCTAGAATGTAAAATTGGTCTTGGAAAAATATTCTTGTGCCAACTCCGTGTGACGCTTTCTGTACATGTGGAACAGTGAAAAAGGCATCATCTCTGAAAGATCAAGTGGATCTGCTCCCCAAAGTGGCCAGAAAATGTATCACGGTTTTCAGTGAGCACAGATCTATTAAATAGCTCTTTCTCATTGGGAAGGACCTCTTTTGATGTTCTTCATTTTTTTCCCCCTCCATTTGATGCTGCCATGGCTGCTCCCCTTGTAGAAGTCCATAACTCCGTGGATTAGGTCTACAGAGACAGTTGACCCACTTTGGTTTTAAAATTTAAATGATTTTATGTTTAAACATAACTTAGTGGTTTGGTGGTCCATTTTTTATATTACATTTTCTTTTAATAACACCTCTTCAAATTCTAATATGTCTGTAAAATTCCCATGTGACTTCAATTTAAGAAAAAAAACATTAATCATGCAACCAAGAAGCTACTTCTGTATTTGCTTTTTAGAAAACATGTATACAGAACCGTTGTGATGCTTTTGTTATTCAATTCAGGCAAAGTGGTAGCTAAGGAATGCTTTTGGGGATATTGTCTGTGTTTGGGTGAAGGGGAAGATTCTGGTAATACTTCTAACCAGTTGCACAGAATCAGCTTAATTTTCTTCAGCTTCATTTTCCATCTGCTTGCTTTTCACTTCTCTCGACATCCTAGCAGGCATTTCACGTTTACAGTCCAACCAAACAACTGAGTGTATTCAAATCTTTCTACACAGCAGACATAAAATGAAATTATTTTCATCCTTCAGCAGTTCCAGTCTTTCAATAGTGTCATAGCAATAGAAATGGGGCACTTGCACTTTACCATTCAGTAAAGGCTAACTAAGTGTGCTTGAAGTACTCTAAGGTTGACTGACCTCCAACGACTTGTGTGTATAGATTATCAAACATCATAGCTGAACTAACAGACCATGAACAGTGTCCGATTCCTTTCAGGCTAAATAGTGCAGATAATCATAATTATTCTGGGTGCCAGGGTCACAAGAGCCTCTCATCACTTTTCTGGCTTACTGGAGAATCTTTTAAAGTACTAAATGATACATCATCCCTGTCAGTGTGTTATAAAGGAATTAAGTGAAGCAAGTTCTAGAAGAGATTTTTGACAGCATATGTCTGATATGTCTCTGTCCTTTCATTCACATCTCCTCCATTTTTTTTTAATGCCGATTACCATTCTGTCACTCAGATGCTTTATTTTGTAGTGAGACAGTTTTCATCTCTAGTGGAGTTTTCTCCATTAATCTAAATGGACAGTTTAAGAAGCAGTTAATTAATGCGTGAGATCTGTTCACCATAGGTGATCAACACTGCACCATTTTTCAGCTTATGGAATAAACTGGGTGCAACACTTTTTACATCAGATTTTAGTTTCTAAAAGTATTATGAAGCAGCTTGTGTCAGAATTCCTTACCTGAAACCTCTTTGCATGCTGTTTCAAACTACCTTACAGTAGCAAGGAGGAGTTGATATAATTTGTGATAACAAAAATTGGGCAGATATTTTTCTCGTGGATCAGAATCATTTAGAATACACCAGAGAAATAATGCCTTTTAAACTCATATTTATTGTTTCTGAAGTCCTATTATCATGATACCAAGATGATTCAAAAAAATGTATGAATAATGTTATGTACATATGCATATGTGGGTATATATACACATAAGGCTCTATATAAGTATATGAGGAAATTACTGTTTTAAGACCTTCCTAATGTTAATACAGAAAGTTTAGAATGGAGCCCTTAATTAAATGTACTGCAGCAATGGTTTGAAAAAAGAGGGATGATTATAAAACAAAAGAATGAAGAGTGAGGTCTAGAGCAGCAGTGAGATGTTACACTTGTGCCAAATGAACGTTGGAAAGCACGGGTGAAATCACAAACTGACTGACCAGTTCTCATCATGTGCATATTTTCTGCCTCCTGAGTTGTGGCATGAGTACAATGGAATCAAGGTATGCAAAACTGAGCAACAATCTCCTTGGCAAATCTAAAATAAACATTTAAATCCACATTTAAGTGAATGTAATGTACTAAATTTGTACAGCTTAGAACATTGACTTTGTAGGAAACAAAAATATGAAAGGAATAATCATGAGTCTAAAGGTAAAAGTAGAGCAGAGGATAATAGCTCTATGTACAGAAATCATTAGGTATTTTACTTGTACATCTGGATAACACGATGCTTGACTAACATACTGCGAAAGATTGTTGTTCTTCTGAATGAGCACAAGTATTTTAGGCCTACAGTTCTATTTCTAAGAAAATAGCAAGCCACCAGTTTGGTTGGTGCAGTGCTCAAATGCTCTGATGGCATGAAGTGTACCCTGCACAAACTGTGAACTCTATTTGGAAATAAAGTTTATAATTAAAACTGGCACTTGTGGGCCTCCAGCTGGTGGATGCTGTTTTGCTGACGTGAGGCTTCTGACACCCACAGTATGGTGGCTCATTGTCAGACGTTCTGCCAGGCCCTCGCTATTCCAATGCCTCAGATGTTGCCATCTCCGCAAAATGGTGCCCGGCAGCAGGAGGCTTGCAAAGGCTTTATTTCCCTGTTTGTGCAGAAAAGGCATTTTCTCGCTCTGCGACTAAGCTTTTTGTTTTATTAGGCAACGATCTCGACTTTCAGTTCTGTGCAGAATTCAGCCAGTCTCTTGCAGCAGCAGTGCTGGTTGCTTTTCTAGAAGGAACCGTGCGTCACTGCAGGGGGAAGCAATTAGGCAGCAGCATAATGATGCTGCATCAGAGCTGTCCATGGGCAGCACAATATTAGAGACAGTGGGTCGGGTTCTCTTGTATGACCTGGCTTGCTGATGGCTCTGCATTGTCATAACGGGACCACATTACTTTGGCCTGATGAGTGTTGGATGCCTGCAAGGAAATGCTATAAACAGGAGAGAATTTGATTCTGCGTGTGTGTTCGGCTGCTGGTGGATACATGAAGAGCTTATTACCATGAGAGCCTAAAAACGAGACAAAGCTTCCCGAGCAATATGAAATTCCATTTGTGCTCAGTCTTAAATNCTTCCCGAGCAATATGAAATTCTATTTGTGCTCAGTCTTAAATGAAAGAAAACCTTTTTTTTTTTTTTAATGCTGTATGTGCTTTTGGCAGTTTCAGGTTGCTTTATGTTGTAACTTCAGCTTTGCTTAAGCCAGATTTCAGGACACACTTTCAGTGTTCTATTTTAAAAACTATTAATATTAGAATTAAGCTTATTTGTTCAGTGGTTGACAGTGGTACAGCCTCTCCTTATTCCCTATTAAACTAGCAAGAATAAGACAGTTTTTGCATCGCAGTTCTCACACTGTAAGTTGTTATTGATCAGCTTTAAACACAAAGGGTGATCTTTCTCATTACAAAATAACTTTACACTAATCTTTTCTACCTTATATCGACAAACACTAAGTAAAAATATGAAATGGCAAGCTTTAGATGATTATAATGTTGCTGTTTAAATGGTGTGTCTGCACCCTTAGTGAACTCTTCTGGATATGGAGGGTTTGCCTTCATAAAGTTGTCCTTGAAGGAGGTAGCAACGAAATTAGCCCCGCATACACACTGTAATATTGTGACAATACAAGTAAAAAAAGAACGTTGTGGAAAAGACCACTTATTGCATATTCTTTTATTGCCTTCAGTGGTGCCCAAATACAAATGTGGAGAATGAGACACATAGAGTAGTTTGAAGGCTCACAGTGTAAATAAATCTGTGTAATGATTAGGCGGGTTCTCAGAGCCATGACAAGAGTTATTTTATAGGCTAATATTTTTAAACAAAATTATTTCTATGAAGCAAGCACACATCAGAAATAAATTCTGGTGCATTAACTGTTCAAAATATTGTGTTATGGCAGTGGAGAGGGGCAAGGAAAATTAATTTGAGGGATCCAAATATTTAGACAGAAAACTATGAAATTTGTCTGCTAGCTGCAAGCAAAACACATACCAGAGAATAGTCAGGCCACTGGGTACCCAGGCTGGTTTGGTGGAGTTTGCCATCCCCCTCAAGGTACTACTTAACTGTGACAGCTTGCAAACACATAAGGGCTTAGAAATATGTTATGCTATCATTGTTAGAGCATTTAGGCAATGAAAGGAAAGAGCAGTGCTATGCAAACTTTTTATTATGTTGGGCTAACGAAGTCAGATTAAAAATTGCTATGCAGATATAAGAGTGAAGGTGCAGAATCTGAGAGTAGAAGGAAGTGTCCTAAATCTGTTCCTGTCAGGTGAAGCCTCAAGCAGGGAAAGAAACCACAATTTTCTGAGTTTTTTCTCCAGCTATACAAATGACAGTGTTGGTCCATGCTTTGTAGTGCAGAGTTAAATTGTGGGACTAAAGCGGAGGATGTCCAGTGAAGATTAACAAAACCCCACCAGTGAGACGGGGGAGATACAAAGGCCTGAAGAGAAGCTAAGCTTGTCTTTTGGAACACTTCATGTGTTTATTGTTTACAGCTGCTATCATGGCTCCTGATGCTTTAAGGATGTTGATGAGGGTTCTTGGGGCCTCTGGGCAATCCTGCAGCCTGGTACAGTAGGGGAAGATTTATTCATTGAGCAAGCACTAGCAGCAATTGAGTTTCACTGATTAGCTACATGGGCTAACATGCTTAGACAAGTGGAATCAGATCAGTGTGATGTCTTCCTCACTCTTTGCTTCTGGTAGGCAGCACCTTCTTCATCCAAATAAGTCATGGGTTTAGAAGAAAATTGCTTCTTTTAAACTCTATTGAAGTTCTGACACTTTTTACAGAAGTCCTATGCTGGAGAAAAATCCTCTACCTTAAATTTTATCCTGTTCCTCTCTATTACTTCCTTCATATCAAACGGTATTACAGACAGAATACTTTGGGAAAAGTAAAACATTTCCCAGAACAAGGAAAAGCAAACAGGCATGCATTTATCATTATTAAAAAAAAAAAAAAAATCTTGTTCCTCTACTTCTCTGGGATGTTTAATCTTAATAATGTTGACATAAGCTTTATATATTTGAAATGAAAATTAGTGACCCCATTAGAGCCCAAACTGCTGTATTCATTAGAAGTAGCATGTGTCAAATAAAAGAAGAAACTTTCTCTCTGGGCTGTTGCTTGTTTTCCACAACTATAAACAAAGGCATAAGCCTCTCTGTCTTTCGCTGAATTTTTAGAAAACTTACCCTGATGACTATCATTAATTAGACTCCTATAAAAGGCACTTACATTGTTTTTAAAAATTTGCACTTTATTGACTTCAATTAAGTTTACATAAGCTTGTACGCATGGGGATTTTCAAAAGAAAAGTGAATTTGTTAACCTGGCAATTTTTCTTCAAATTCCCTTTGCACTAATCAAAATGACATTGATTTGCTCAGATTAGCAGCTGATACCTGACACTCCTTTATTTGAGCTACTTGATTCAAACTAGCAATTATCTTCCCATAGCCGGGGATCTGCACCACAAGTACAAGCTCCTTTCCAAACCAGGCAATCTTTCAACTACCAGTCTGGCCAGCAGCAGGAATGTTTCTTTTCCACAAGCTGATGCAGGATAGACCAATGACTGCTGGACTCCTGGACACTGCACATCAGTCCTGTGTCTTGAATCTGTCTTGCACTCTTTTAGTGCAGCTTTTTGCCCCATATTCCAAGTATCATTGCATGCTTGAAATCAATATAGCTGGATTTCATTCTTTCCTGAAATACAGGAAAGCAGGGAACAGAAATCTGATATGTAAACCTTCTCCTTGCAGAGAAGAAAACTCTGTGAAAGAGCTCCCAACCTAAAGACCCTATGCTACGTCCCTTTGATGTCATGCCAAAAAGCTGATTTTGAAATTATACACAGGAGACTTTTGCTAATAAATGGCCACTTGCAGCCATGCACAGCAGAGAGTTGTTGTAACAGAGGCTGAACTAGAAGAAATGGAAGTGTAGAGCAGGCTAAACAAGCCTTTCTGTTCTTTTGCTAACCAGGTCACAAAATCTTCTGTGAAATCCATCTCTGAAGTGCCTCTTCTATAACCCAGGATGCAGAAATAATTCCCTTTGGTTACTGCTCTGCAAACTGAGAGCACTGGAAAATGTGGGAAGAAGTCATCTCAGGCACAGAGGGAATTTGCTGGCATTGCTTGGTTTGCATAAAGGAAGATGGTTTGGTGGGAGTACAAAGCATAAATAATGCAGGTAAGAAACTGCCTTCACTTGAGCTCAATGAGAACTCAGAGTGGTAAAGTGGTCTTGAAACTTATGAGCTTTCTATAAACCCACAACCTTTCACAGCACTTGAACCTTCTGAATAACCTTTCAAAAAACCCTTTCTCTTGCACAAACGACCAAAGGTGCTACAAGCTGATTCTTGTTTCAGCTAAAAGGGCTTCGTTTTGTCGAGTTGCTGCTGTGGCACAGCATTAGAAGCAATCTTTTCCTGGCATCTTGTCAGCATCTAATTTCAGTTCTCTGTCTGCTCTGCTTCTGCCTGGCTCTGCATGGCAGCGTTTTATGCTGGGGAAGTTTGGGTTATCAGGACAGAGCAGGGAGATTTTGCAGCACAAATCCATGGCAATTGCAGGGGTTTACATGGGGCTAGTTCAAAGTTTGTTATGTGCTATGTTTATTTAGACACAAAACTTGCAGGAAACACACGACTGGTGCCCCAGAGGTGCATTTTCCATTTTCCAATAGAAGCAGATGAATTTAGAATTGGCTATCAAATCTTTCTAGCAAACTTGCATCGTTCTTTGCTAATTTCCTTCTAGTGGCCCCTTAAGAGATGCAGACAGTCTCAATGCTGCATATTAAACTTTAATTACTGATTCCTGTTATGAGGATAAGATAGAACTTGGACAGAGATAGCTGCATCATAGCTTGTAAGCTCCTTGTGCTGAAAAACACCCATAAAATAAATGAAAAATGAGTCAGCAACCTCTCACCAATCTCTGTCAGTGCATGCTGCACCTTCAGCTCCACTGTAGGATGCTAGCTGGTCTTCTATTAACAGTAAATTGTAGGCTTTTATTTATTTATAAGTGTCATTAATCTGGTAGGTTGAATGCAGTTGGCTCGCCAAAAAAGAGCGTACGGGGCTTAGCATTATCTGGGCAGACACAATGGGTAGTTTATGAAAAATGTCACGATGTATAACCCACAGCAGCAGTGCTGTTACATGGGGTTTGAAGCATTTTACTTATTATATTGCACAAAGGGCAAGTCCAAAATCAACATTGCTTGACTGATTTCTCTTGAGGAAATATCCAGTCATTTCAGGCAAACTGCTTGAAACTCCACGTGCCTGACTTGGAATCGCTTTCAATTCTACGCAAAATTAACACGCAGGACTTTAGAACTATTGATAACCTTGCTGAATGAAATGAGACTAGAGATTTCTCCTGAAATGACCGTATATCTTCCAGACTGGAGCAGGTAAATGTGGACTCATAGAAATAGGTAACATGAGAGAGTTTAATACAGGGGGGGGAATGGCAACATTTATACCAGTGTTTTAGGAAATTTGTACTGGAATTCTGTAAATGTTCCAAAAGGGCATAGACAGGAGGTTTGCACTTGTGCAGAATTAGGGTGGTACCATATTTTCTTTCTGTGATACCTTCCTTTTGCTGTTCCTGTTATCCATCTGCTCTGGATTTGTTGAACTGTGCTACTTCCTCCTTGGTTGTTATTCTGCCTTTCTCCCAGACCAGCCTGGACTGTCACCATGTTTGTGTTTGAATACTGCACAGTATCTTTTAGCACTTGAGAAGTGCTCTGGGATAATGAAGTCCTAGTTCTCAGCGTCGAGATTTTTCTACACACCCAATTAGCATCATTTTTTCTTCTCTTTCTGCTGCCATGTCACTTTTACTGCTTATCTAAATAAATGAGATTTCTGAGGAAAATCCTGTTCTTAGAGGGGAACTCTTGATAGTCTGGCACTTACTTTGTAATGCCGGGGAATGAAAGGGAGAAAACTTAAATTGTGGGGCTGCTTTGGGCTGGTAAAGGGTCTGCTGGGCTGCAGAAACCATCGGGTATATTGAAGATGAGCATCATACACTGTGCTTGGCTGCTGTGGAAAAACACAAGGGAAGAACACAGGACCGGTGCAGTGCCAGTGTTCTCTGTTTTAAGATCTTTTTAAGACTCGTTTTATTAGTTATCAGGGCCTGTGTGTTTGCAGGAGTGTTAAAGCAAACATATTGTTCTAGGAGTCAGGGTGAGGAGTCATCTGTTTGCTTAGACATTTTCAAAGTCAGAGACTGGCAGAGTTCACCAGATCACGGCGCAGCAGATGTGATAAGTAGCAACAAGAAATAAAAATCTCATATCTCCTACAAGCAGATGCAAACAGCTGAAAATATGACCACAGATTTTGGTTATTACATTTAAAATATAAAACAGCCACTTCATTTTCACGGCGCCACCATTCCTCTTGCCACCCCCTGCTTTGAAGTTCCTTTGTTTTAACTTTCAATGTTGCATTCTGTTTAATGGGATGTTAGATTGTGGGTGGTTGAGGTTTGGTTTTGTGGTGGTGTTTTTTTTTCTGGACAAGGCTTGAGTTCATTTCTAAATTGCTATTTATTTAAGCTATTTAGTAAATTATTTCATATTTTTAGTATCTACATTTTTGGTGCTATGGGAACTGGTATTAAACCAAGAAAAAAACAAGTTTAGAACTTTAATTAAAAGTAGATGTGAGTGCATAGTTTTAAAAATGACAAAATACTGCTAAAACAAATGTGTATTTTATACATTCAGCTAGTAGGTTTTCAATTTGCTAAATATGCTATATGTTTGCTTTTAATTGTATAACCCCAAATATCACACTTGTCTTCATTAAAATTTATTAGTTCACTCATGCAAAGAAATTCTTCTAAGTGTCTCCAGTAAATATTCACTCTTATGGACTATGAAAATAATTATCTCCTTAAAGCCAGTGCTGTCATCACTCATTATATACTAAGCAGGCAAAGTGAATTTCAATATATTTCCTGGTCTGCCTCTCAATTTTTTTTCTTACTTTTAAGCCAATTCAAGTTTACTCAATTAAAACATACCAGAAAAGCAAGTCACCAAAATGCGTGGAGTGTTGTATAATGGGCTGGTTTTTATTTATGCACTGGGATGGAGGCAAGAAGCAATTCAAACCAGCCAAACACTCGTCAAGGTTGGACAGCAGACTGTCAATAAGTGAATCATAGCACACTGAGGAGTGGGAGCTTGGGTTGCTGTCCTGTTTAGGGGACACCGACACGCCGAACACCGCTGGGAGCCGTCGCAGCGAGCGCGAGGCTGTCTCACACGGCGCTGCTGCCCAGCGGCTGCCTGCCTCTGTCTCAGTCTTCCTGCCACTGCCTGACTGCTCACAACATTCAAACAAAGACCCTGACTGAGGTCTAAAGTTCTGGAGCAGATTGAAGAGCATGCCCAGGCTGATGTTTGTGTGTCCTAGTCCAGGGTATGTTCCAGTTTATTCAGAAAACGGTCCTAATGTGCTGTTTCCTCCAGTTCTGCTGAATTTACTCTTTTTTACTACAACCAATAGCCATCAGATCAGGTTGTTCAGGTATTTTTCTCTGAGCTTAGGCCTATTTCAAATCAGCACCAGAGATTTTCTTGATGCACTCAACAGTGAAGGATGTACTCATACTTAAAAAGCACTGCCAGTAGTAAAGATTGCTTTTAAAACACACAATTTTTTCAAACATTTTTAATGGGGTTCTAAAGCCTAGAGGTCATGTCATTATGCTTATGCTAAATTAAAAAGATGAAGATACAACCATATTAAGTAGGTTTCATAAATAGATTCATATTATATTTGTTTATTCTAAAACTTCTGTGATTTTAAATTAAATTACTTGCATTTTCAGGTTCCGGAGACTTGGGCAATTTATTATTTGTGCATTCTCTTTGTGATCAAGAGTGACTTTACTGTCTCTTGGCAGATTTAAGAAGAGATTTATTTTGAGGGGCTATTTTATGTGAGTCAGACTCTATGAAACTCCTGATGGTCTATTTTGACTTTTTTTTTTCTCTACAATAAGATAAATGGACATGATTTGTAATATCTTGGTTAATAATATGGCATTTTATTCAACTATAGTGGTATTCAACAATTTCTCCCATTTTCATAAAGTGGATCTTAAATGGCACTTCGGGTGTTCCTGTTAACCACGATTGCATTCCGCTCTGGAGGAAAGCATGCTGTGCCTTAAAACCCAGATGCATCTCACCGAAGTCTTCTATTTGTAGCATTTGCATCTTGCAACCCAACTCGGCAGTCTGTTTATCAAAGGTAGGACTTGGTGCTTGCTTTGTTCATGCCTCGTTTATAGTCACAACCAAAAGGGGAAAACTCATCGTAACTCCTGTTTGCCATTATGGATTCGAGAAGGGATTAAAAAGTTGGAGAAATACCGGGCAATAGTGAGAGCTTATATCACTACTGGCAGTAGTAGTAGTCAGCCATAACAGATCTGTCAGGCTCTCCTCACTCATCTGTTTTGTGCTGACACCTTCAGCGGATGAACCCATTTTGGGGAGTGCAGAAGAAACAGTTTGTGACTGAAACAGTTCCAGTGCATTTTTTTTTTCCATTTAGAATTTATGAGGTAATCATGGGTAACACAATGTAACCGTGATATTATGAGACCATGTGATGCTAAAACAACAGAAATAATCTTCTGGGTGGATTTAAAGAGATTAAAGTTAAACCAGCTTTTTTTCTAATGGCGTTGTGTTAGACATTCTCTGAATGTTCACATTTCTTAGATAATCTGGCCACATCTATGTACCAGGAAATACCACACATAATTCTTATTGCTACACTTGCCTATTCAAGGAACACCAAAGAAGGACAGCACAGCTTTTCTTCTGTGGGATCTCTTATGTGAAAGAAAAGACTTCATGAGGCAGGACAAGCCCAACCAACATTTGTTCAATGAGTCCTGCACTGTGCCCTGAAGTTGATGAGACTATTAACATTAATTATTCATGTGCTGACAAAGGCTGCTGCGGGAGACGCAGAATGAAGACTAATAAGCTGAAATAGAGAAAACTGGATGCATAGGAGAGCCTGGAGAATGGAATAACTTTCAATATTTTTCCTCATTAGTTTGACTTATTTCCCACAGGGACAGCAACACAAGTCTTTGACACCAGAACTTTTCCTTAAGCGTGCCTGCAAATTCCAAGCCACATTCCCTTCGTGAGCAGTACTCTGCCCATGAGCCTTGACCCTTTTTTCAGCTCAAATATGCCTGCTGATAGAGGATGACTTGGAGTCTGACGGATGGACCTCGTCTGCCTAGGGCTTGGTGTAGCACAGGGAAGAACTCAACTTTGAATTTTGTGCTTGAAAAAAACCAAACCAAAAAAGTTAGTAAAAACACCAGTGGAAGTCAGTGACTTCCCACTGAGCTTCTGATTCCTGTCTTCTCACAAAGATGCTCTGACAAGTGGGAACTTAATAAGAAGGCCTCTCTGTAAACAGAAATGCTATTTCATTTTGAAGCTCAGTGAACGTTTGGGCAGGGGCAGGTAAAGCAGCAGACAGGATGCTCAGAGAGTGGTTTTTTTATGAGCTTTCTCTCCTCAGGGAGCATATAAAATTCTGATATTTGTATTTCCAAGTTCTTAGAGCCGTGAAACCAAAATGTACCTTTATCTGTAGATATGCCTGACGTTTATGGCTACTGGCTATCAAAAGGAGAATCTCCTTTTAATAGAATATTTGTATCAGCTTTTTTATTTTTAGGTATGCAGTTTCGCAGAAATTTTATTGAGACTTTGATCACGATAGTGTAACTAAGATTCCAAACCCTTGCATTGCTCCAGTTTACTTGAGAGGTCTTTTCACGAAGAAGAACACAACATCAAGGTTTTTTAAACAAGCAACCAAAAAAAGCTTCAAATTTTTTTGCATTTTTTGTCTTGCATAGTGCTGAAAAGGCTCGGAAACCAGAACCCCTCATTCAGCGAGCCGGTTTGTGCTCTGCATTAATACAGGTTGCAGAAAGTGAACTAAAATACCATCAGCGCTGTCAGAAAACTGTCACTCGGTTCTTCAGCATGCAAAAAGTCCACAATCTTGATAGTTCTTGGATGTGTTCAGGCAGTGACATTATTCAACCAGTCATCTATGAGAAAAAAAGCCCTTTGTCTATTTATTAGAACAAAAAGTTGCTGTAGCGTGGAGTCATCTAAGGGCGGCCCATGAATATACATCCGTTAGCTTTAGATCTGCACACTTGTGTCATGGAACAGTCATTTTTAAAACAGTACCCCTTGAGCGAATGTGTTTAAAAGGCTGTTTGATGTCACTCAAACGCAAACTGCAAGTACAATTCACAGTTGCAAGTGCAACTCGGGCCGGTGCCCGTGCCCTGCGAGTCTCTTTTCAGCACCACGAACAGCGCCCAGAGCCGCAGCCGGGGCCAACGCTGTCCCTTCCTTCATGGTCCGTACCCGAAAGGGTGGGTACCGAGGGAATTCTGCACTCTTAAATGGGTGGGTGTGCAAGTCGAACAGTCACACAGATTCTTGCTGCTTCAGCCAAAAACTTGCTGAAATGATTACTGCATAGGGACAAGACTTTATTTTTGTATTAGGCGTATCAGAACCTCGTATATGTTATTTTTGCTCAAAATAAATGAGAAGCCTGGCTGACCTATGTTCCCAAACCGTGCTAGTTAATTATTAAGATGTGTTGAAACACGAACTATTGAGCTGGTCCTAGAGAAATACAATTTTCTTGTGCTATACAGCTAAGCAACATTGTTAAAGCCAGGCATTCAAAATGCTGAGACTTGCTTAAAAATGATAATTTTAAAAAAACTCCCTTGTGACACACTTTCATAATTATTCTTTCAGATTTTTTTCGAGTTATTTTTTCAAAGTTCTCTCTGCAACTAAATTTCCACTTTTTTTTTAGAAAAAGAAACCTAGGTCTTATACAATCGTAGAAACCCTAGGACAGAAACTTTCAGACATTATGACACTCAGAATTTTAATAGTTGGCAACAAAGTGATTAGAAGAAAGTCAGTGGTTGAAAAAGCCGGAAGTGCAGAAGTCCAGGTACAAAGCATTTTACAACAGCACTGCTCATTAGTGGAAAAAATTAGTGAATGCTGCTGGTTGCCATGGATAAGAACAGGTTAAATCTCACTTGTCTGTCTTTAGTTAACTACAGTAAAACTGTTCCTAGTATCCTACTCTCTGTCCACTTGGCCAATGTGAAGCTCAGTTCCATTAATTTGGTTGAAAGCTGAGCAAAAAAGCACAATTTCATTGACCAAGTTCTCCCAGCAAATGAGAAATCCTTTTCCTTCCCCTATCACAGTGGAACAGTGCCTGGAAGAAAAGAGATGTCACCCAAAAGCTGTTCTGTTGGAGGAGAGGGAGGGGAGGGAAGGGTAGTGCAGTAAGACTAGCGAGTACTTGAGCTTCGAGTTACTTCAAAGTGGCAACCATTGCCTGTTGCATGCCAGAGGTCTGTTATAGTTTTTTGGTTGACTGGCTATTACTTGTTTCAGCAACTTGAATCTCATAAAGCATTAAGCTTTATAGCATTAACCTTTTAAAAATTATTTATTTTTATTTGAGCAAAGATTCCGGTTTCTTTCACAGAAACGTTTGGTCAGGCAGAAATTTGAAATAAGTAGGTGAAAGCTTGAATTTTAGCACGGCAATTTTCCAGTTTTGTCCCTCTTTTTATTGTGGATATCCTCAATTTCCATGTCTCCAACTGGAGGTAGACAGAACAGCCAAAGCTTAGAAGTTGTTCTGCTATAAAGATGATGCACCAAGGATGAAGTTCTGTGAGAACCTTTGTAAATTAGATATTCAAAGAGAGACGTCAGCGCAAATTCAGAGAATCTTGCAGTAAAGTAGAAAGCTGCCTACTTTGGGACAGGATATTGCTGTAATGAAAACTGTCTATCACCGTGGAAATTGTGAGGTTTAGCTACAACTTCCCAGCATAATAAATGAGGGTTCCATCTCTCCAGGGAAATAGATTCGTACAAAATAGTAGTGAGCACCCGTGTCATGCTAAGATTATGACACATTCATACTTGGAGGCTAATATAAACTTCTTCACTCTTTCTTTCTTTTTGTAAAAGTTCATTGCAAATCCTGTCGGAAATAACATTTAGCTCTTTTCTTTTTGTTGTGCAAAGATGCTTTTGTGACTCTCTCCTAGCTAGTTTGAGAAATAAAAGTGGATTTGTTAGACCTGAAAGATTTCAATTAACTAAAGTGAATGCCAGAGCTCAGAGATAAAGTTTCCTGGTTTGCTTCTTGCCCATCAGCCTAGGTATGTCCTAACAAAGATTTTTCAGAAAAGAAAGCAAACAAAAGATTAGAGGAGAGAGAGTGGGATGGAACTATGAACAGAAAATGAGTGTATGGATTAACATTTTTCGGAGGAAAAGAACACAAAGAAAGGGGATAGGAAAACAATTTTGTCTGTTTGAGTTTTTTTCTCTGTGTTCTTTAACATTCAGAGGTAGTGAATCCATTCTGTCTTTACAAGGCAGTGCCATGTCACAGTAAAATTTAGTAGCAAATATTCTTGCATCTGTTTGGATGTACATACACTTTACTTGTGGAGACATTCTAATCTTCAGTTTCTTCTATTTTGCAAAGAGAACTATGATTTAGAGATTAGAATACAGGTAGTTTTAATCTCGCACCTTTAAATTAAACGCATTTGTTGCAACAGAAGGAATTACTGCGTTTATTAACATTGTGTGACGGAAACCAAAACCAATTGTGTCATAGGTTTACAAAAAGAGGAGATCAGCAACCTCTGGAGATGGTTTAGTACAACCTATTGCTCAAGGAAGGTCAGCTGGAGCAGATTGCTCAGGATTGCATCTTGAACATTCTCAAGGATGGAGACCCCACAGCCCCTGGGGTAAATCTGCACCATCGTTTGACCACTCTCATGGTCAAAAAGTGGTTTTTTTCCTTATTGTTTCAAGGACATGTCTTGTATTTTTGTGTGTCCATTACTTCTCTTTCTGATAGTGGATAGCTCGGAGAAGGGTCTGACTTCATTATCTTTACTCCCCTGGGTATTTATAGATATATTAGTGAGATCTTCCCTGAGCCCTCTCTTCTCCAGGCTGCTCAGTCCAGCAATGTCAGTCACTTCTCATGTGCCAGATGATCCCTTCACCTTGGTGTCCTTTTATTTGGCTCCCTGCAGCACGTGCTCGTGTCTGTCTCGCACTGGGAAGCCCAGACCTGGACACAGCACTCAGACGTGTCTCACCAAGGCAGAGTAGAGCGGAAGGATCACGCCCCTTGACCCGCTGGCGATGCTCTTCCTGATGCAGCCTGGGGTGGTCACAGCCTTCAATGCAACAAAGATGCGTCACTGGCTCTGCTCAGCTTGCTGACCACCAGGACCTCCAGGTCTTTTTCTGCAAAGATGCTTTCAAGACAGTTTGTGTCAAGCCTGTAGTGCTGCATGGGGTTATTCCTTCCCGGATGTGGAGCTTTGCATTTTGTTTTGAACTCCATTATACTCCTTCCTGCTCATTTCTTCAGTTGTTGAGATCTCTTTGAATGGCACCTCAATCATTAACTGCATCAGTTGCTCCTCAGAGCTGCATTTCTGCACATTTGCTGAGGGTATTTGCTGTCCCATCACCCACAGCACTAGTGGAGATGTTAATTTGGCCTCACTATCAGTCTCTGGGGCACAACACCAGGGACCAGCCTCCAGATGGAATTTATGCTGCTGGTCACTACGCTTTGGACCTGCTCTTTTGGTGGTTTCCATGTGACTGTTCCTGCACTCAGTATTTGAATCTTCACACTCAGTTAAAATAATGTTGGTTCTGAGAAATAGGAATCTTCTGAATATCAATGAAGCTTTTAGCCCACTCCTCCAGGGATACTTGAGGGGAAACACTTAACTTCGTTGAGTTTATGATCCTTGAAATGCCCAGATGAACTTCACTCTGAAAGATTTAAGCAGTGTCTACTATTTCTGAATAGGATAAACCCCCAAAGTGAAAGGTATAGTACTGTAACCTATTTGATAATATGAAAGTTGTATGCAGCTTTGTAAGTGCAGGAAGGTTCAGCTGAGCTTTTGGAGATTAATCCAAATGCAAATGACCTCAGAATCATGAAACATGGCCATAAATGATTACTTGCTTTGAGTGTTTTCATTTGGGGAGGTAATATGTTTTATCTCTCTGAGAATGTTTCTGCTATGGAGCATATCAGAAGGAGAACCAGAGCAAATCACTAGCCAGAGAGAAAAACAATGAGGCCATGAACAAGGGCTTAATAAATGAGATTGTTCTCATTCAGGGCTTCAACTCAATCCACAGAAGCCAATGGGAGCTGTTGCTTTTGATAATCAGGTAGCTTCATTGCAGATCTAATGAGCTTCCCCCTGCAATGCAATTTGAAAAACACTGCTCTGCCCTGCTGCCTTTGGGAAAGAGTCTCAAAGCTTTACATGTTAATCAAAACTCCAAGCACACTGAGCCGCATTATCCAGGAGTCAGGATGCAGAGACTAAGAAAATGTTTTTGCTTTACACCGAAAAGAGACAACAGCACAATCGTGAGAGCAGTTACACCACAGCAGCCACTGGGCAGGAAGCCACCCTTCCCACATACCCCAGGTGAGATCTGGTCAGAGCCAGGAAGACCGAAATACGAAGAAGCAAGAGGGCAAGGTAGAGAAGGCTGCCTAATTCCAACCTGGATTAGTCTATTCACTGAAATTCAGATGGTGCAGTAGTAACTGAGTAGATTAAGAATCCTTTTGTCTTGCTCTCCTTTAATGTGCCAGAAAATCACAGAGCTTAAAACAAATATGTATCTGTGGTTTCAGAACCACTAGATGAAAAAAGATAAAGTTGCAGGTAGTATTTTTAACTTGCGTTTTTCTTATCATACTTTTGTGTAAGTTGTAGTCTTGCAGTGCTACTCAGAAAAGATTGTGCAGCTGTGGTGGATTTGGGTGGACCACAAAGGGCTGGAATGTTGTCAACAGATATGTCAAAAATCCTCATTTCACACTTAAACATCAAACCTTTGCTTATTTAACTTAATATTTTAAAAAAAGAAAAAAAAAAGAAAAAATAGGGAAAATAGAAATAAAAGAAACCCCCAATTTGACTCTTCAGATGTTTAAAACATGAAGAATACCTGCAGGCTTCACAGGATATCAAGATGTGGAGCTCGTAAGCACATAACAGTGTGAGTCACAGATGGAACGGGGCACTGGAGTGATATTTACATTATCTTTTATCATTACTCTCCCACTTAAAACTTGAATTGGAAAAAGTCTGTACATTCAATTATATTCACACTAGAAAACAGACAATTTTTAAAATGACTTTTTGATTTAATAGGTTTCACTTTGAAAGAGAGCAGAAAAAGTATTGCAATTTTAAATGAAATTTCTCCACACGTGTTTTAATACTCTGAGTTTCACTGAGACTTAAGAAATAAACAAGGGATGCTATATTCTATAGCCTTTTGAATTTGGTACAAGGACTCTTCCTTCTTGGCTCTTTCAGTTCCAGTAATTAAACCATCTGGTTGATGAGAGAAATTAATTCAAGACCATATTAATTCCCGCTTCTAAATTTCTTTGTGGAAAACACTTCAGGAGAAAATGATGTTTACTGGATGATCAGATGTAAAATTAAGAGAATGTGTTGTTGATCGTCCTATAGTGCTGCTTACAAAATTAATCATGGATGGTTAGAAACTCTTGTGATGAATCTGATGTCAACACTGAGACAGCAAATAAGGAGTAGAAAGAGCATGAGATTCTCACATATTTGTTTAGGTTGGTACATAGAATGAGAACAAGTGTTCAATTTATTGAAAAATTCAGGCCGAGCTTTTACAAGACATGGAGGAAGTAGAACAGTTTGTCTCTGTACAGCTTTCAATTGTATGTCTGTGCTCTTGGCTATAGAATGCCGGGCTGTTATGGTGTGAGACTGACAGTGGAAGTTTGGAACACGAATTTAAGTGCTATCCAAGCTGCCTTTGAAGTTGTTGTTGTTTCTAAACAGCATTGGAAGCGTGGGGCTTTATGATGTTGCTGAGAAAAATCCCCAAGTTGTCTCTTGATATTCCTACACTCCCCTACTAAAAGAGGCTGAGGCTGGGTAAACAGAAGTTACAGCTGGCTGCGTGCTGTTACAAATCCTGGAACAGCCTCTCCTGGTCATGGAAGAGCCAGAGGTTTCTGATCAAGGCCAGGGTACGAAGGGTATGGACAGTTTGGGTCCCTCTGCACATTTCAAAGTTCTGATAAGCACTGCTGAGAGTCTGGGCCCATAACACATTGTTCAGCATCTCTCTTCCAGTTGCACATGGGAATTTCTCTTTCACTGGAAGCACAGCCAGCCCGTAAGAGAAATTTTGGGGAAAAAATATCACAAAACAAAATATGAGAGTAATTATTTTGGGCGTAGCATTTTGTCTGAAATGTAGAGCATGAACTAATGCAGTAATAGTAATATAGTGAGAGCAGTGTTTTTGTAGTTAAGTGGAAATGGTATTCTAAAGGGTACTTAATCTCAGTTTTTCTAGGAAACTAAACAGAATAAAAGCAGTGGCTATTTTCACAACTACAGTGGATTGCAAAATAAAAGTGCAACATAAGTACAGATAGCAATATTTCTTCTGTATTCAGATTACCATTCTCATTTCTTTGAGGTCACACTCTCCTCACTGAGCTCCTCCATACTGAAGAACACTTTGCTATCTTCTTTTAAAAGCCCTCTGCTCCCCCTTGCCAGCATTTTGCTAACCGGGCAGAGGCACCTGTTACTGAAGGAGCCAGTGCACATGCCAGCATTTCCAGCCTCTCGGGGACAGCACTTTACTGGCTCAGTTACTTGAGCTATGAGAAGTAGGCAGCAGCGATGTGTCTATCCTTCCCTGATTCAACAGATCCGGGCTGCTCTTCAAACTCTGACATGCCTGTTAATCTTGTAGTCTCAGTGATGCTGCTGTGCGGCGGGCGCTGTCACCACAGAACTGTCACCGCGGTAGGTGTTAATAAGCAAAGCGCCTGTTTAATGAAACACCGATTTCTGGGCAGTAAGTAATGTGTTTAGGGCCTTGGGCTGTGTTTTAAAAGACAAAGGAGGGCTATTAGGCTCAGTTTGTGCCTTGCCCACCCGGGTGAGCAGGTAATGATGTATGCTAGATAGTGGTGCTCCCATTTGTTTTCCCTTCCATTTCTTTTCCTAATGCACTAGAAATCTGAAAATCCTCACGTTCCATTTTCTCAGAAGAGGAAAGCATTTGACCAAAGATCAAGATATTAGTCAGGGATTGCAGTTGTCTAGCATTGTGAGTTAGTTCTGTTCTTCATTTCTGAAGAAAAAAGCCTGACTCTCCACAGCCCCCTTGATCGCACAGGCACTCATTCAAAGTTCTGCTAGATCAGGGTAACTATTAGTTAAGCACATCATTTTGCTCTTCATGTTGCATGGAGCTTAGACGAGGTTTTAATAATCATACCTGCAAAAGTGTTCTGGCGCAAAGTTGAGTATCAAAAACTATATTATTGTGCTTAACGGGTACTTCTCTGATCATCTCACCCCCATTAAACTGCTTGAAAGGGGTTAATCTTTGAGACACAGCACTGCCGGAATCCTCACTGGAGGTGACCATGCCTTCCATTCAGCAGTGTTCTAGGGATGCTTAAAATCATATGCACAAAAACAGAGTGGCACCACCGTGAGCCAGAACTCCTATTTTCAGAAATTTTTAAGCCTTCATGACGGCTTCACAGAGTCCATTTTGGCAAATTGCATTAGAGGCAGCGCTTTGCTACGTACCTGGGATTCAGGATGCAAAGAAATTAGTTGCTTCAGGGTTGCAGTGTGCAATTTTTAGAGTGAAGATGTTTGTGTAGAAAATAGAGTAAAAATGTAGATTCAATGGATTTCTCTAGATCTCATGAGTATGAGAGGAAGCCAGTCAACTTTTCTAACTTAGCATGCACAGGACATGAAGAATCAGCAATTGTTTTTAAACCACAGATGAAAACTGCAAATTCAATCAAAAAACTTTTCATGTAAATTGTTGATTTTCCTGAGCAAGTTGTGTATTACACCCAGTGGTGCCGGGATGAGTTCCGAGTGTGCAGCACAATGCATGCCCTCCTACACCCATAGTACTCCCTCATCCCACTCAACCAATTAACAGTAATTAGATAATTACCGTTCATAAAAGTCTTCGAAAGATGAAGATCTTGCTGCTTGGGACTCGTTAGCCCTTTTTAACATATTTATTATGCTTTTTATTTCTCACCACAGAGGGGAAAATCTTTAAAATATTCTGTTATTTGTCGTATTCTGCTCGTGAAGCAAAGCCTGCAAAAGCAGCCTTTCTCCCAGATGTCCAATATTAGCTGTGTTTTGACTGAAAATGACAGATAATGATAGAGAAAGGAAGCTTCCATAAAACACCTTGCATTTGATCGTGAAATTTTTTCTAGCGTTCCAAAGCAAATGTCATGTTATTTTTATATCACTGGTAAAAATCTAGCCACTTGTTCTCTGTGATAAAAAAATGGTAGGCTTTAATTATGTATGCAGCATAGAGAACACAAGACTGAAGAGTTAGAGTAGATTTTTCATGCAAGGCAACCAGAGCTCAAATGATTTGTGCAACTGACCATTTTTGTTGTAGTTTGAATCTTGGGGTTTTTTGGTTGGTTGGGTTTGTTGTTTTTTGGTTGTTTTTTTTCTTTTAAATTTAAAAATCTCTCTTTACCTAAGAATTTTCCTTCAGTAGTGTTCCCGAAAGATGCTCAATTTTTCCTCTTGTCCATTTTACTCAATGACACATAGGAGTTTTCACATCACTAAACATTAGGCAACTAAATAAGGACGTTATTTCTTTATGGTCTTGATAATGATGAAAGAGAGGATCTTCCAGCAGGTAAACTAGAGCAAAATTGTTTTCCTTTTTTGTAGAGCAAGTTATGTAGAATTCTGTGTATTACTTGTGGATGAGAGCGTTAATTAAAGTGGTGCAGCTCTCAGCACACTTTTTGACCTTATAATGTCCTTTAGGGTCAGGAGTTATGAGTAATGCTGCGGCCACTTTTTTTTCAGCCTAATAAAGAGCTGGTTTATACGGAAGGAAATACTTGTTGACTGTTTGAAGCAGCCTTCTTATCCCAGCCCTTGAATTTCAGAGGAACACTAAGAGGCCAGTTGGGACCTAGGATTTGAGCCTTGCTTTTGATATTTGTACTAAATCTGCTTTCCTGTGTCTACACCTTTATCACAGTCAGTGGGGTAGAACTAAACCACCTGGGGATTAAGTGATTTTCTGTTGCCTGTTCCTGCACTGCAGGCTGAGTCAGTTGTTTGTCTTTTGACACAATGGGATTTGCAAACCACTCTAGCAGCTTTCTGTAGAGCAGAGATATAACAAATGAACACAATTAAAACAATAGTATATTAAGTGCTACAAAAAGTGAAGTTAATAAGTATCTCCCTGCTTTATGCAGAGCTCTTATTTACTAATTTTATGGCAGTATTAGAAGGAGAGTTGCATCATGGTTATACAATCCTTGAGTCACGAGTGGCAGTTGTCACATTTTTGATGAGTGTACTTTGATAATGGCTGCCTTTGTTTAATGAGAATGCTGTCAATACAGCTACAGCCCCAGCTGTCACTGCTGCCGGGCAGGAGCTGGGGAGGTGTAAGGATCTGATGATAGGCTGGTGCTAAGGGGGAGACTGGATTAACAAAAATCAATGCAACAGTTCTGTTCACAATTTTGATTATTATGCTCTGCGGTGCCTGGACCGAAAGGCTGTTTTTGATTGATTCATTAGACTATTGCACGATCAACCATAAGTCACTTTACAGTATGTGTCAGCAAACTAAATATCTGAGGGGAATTTGGTCATGTGATTTTTGCATCCATGAGGTATAGTCACCTAAGAAGTGAATCCTGTGATTTTATTTTTATTTTTTTAATTTTTTTTCCCCTTACCAAGAGCATCTATAAATCCTATTATTCTTTGCGGGTCCCTTTCAATTCAGGATATTCTATGACTCTATGATAATTCCTTGTGTCAGGGAAAAAATGTTTATATTTCAGGTTTGATAGCTGGTGCTAAGATAAATCAAACTTGATTGGGAGGATGAAGAAGACAAAGAATTCTTTTGTTTTTACAGACGTGTGCTTAGGGGTGACACTATGCTGCAGAAACAGCAAAAGTAATGATGGAGGGAAAACAAAAATAGTACCCAAAAGGATAACCAAGGTGGATTGTCTCGATGCTTTAGTGCATGTTTATTTACCTGACTGCACCCGCATATAGAGAAGAAGACAGAAGCAGATTCACCTTATTTTGATAAGTTTTATAAGGATAGGAAAATGTGTTTGTCAAAAGACAATTTTTGGAGGTGGCAGTATTTGGGGATTAGTTGTTTTTAATAAAGTAGACAGCTCTTTTCTCTAAATTTCAAACGTTGTCAAACAAAAATACTCTAATATAATGAAGTCTAATGTGCTCTGGTCATCTTTCTTTAGAAAGGGAGGTAGGAAACGTGTTGATGACCTCAGGCCTGTCTTCTTCCCTCCCTTTGAAAACAGAGGGGATGAAGTAGAGGGAGACTCCAGTCTCTGGCAATTTCCTCATTTCCAGCTGCTGGAAAGGCTGAGTGCTTCTGTTGTTCTCCAGATCCTTCCCTGTGTCACTAACCAACATGCCTGGTTTTGTGGGAATAGTGATCCCATGTCCCCACACGCTTGAAAGAAAGTCAAGGAAGTTTTTTCTTGTTTGGAGTCAAAGGAAGCAGAGTTGGTCCAGCCCCCACGAATTTTTTAAATACTTTTTCTTCTCAATTAAGCACCAAAAACTTTTAAGCTGCCTTCCCAAATTCTTGAAAGTGGTTCTCAGAATCTAATGAAAAGGACTTAGTTAAAGCCTTGTTACACACATAGCAAAGAGGTCCCAGAGTTTTAGGGTCCCACTTAGGCACATGCTGTAGATTCCTTCCTCCCTTACTCAGCCTCACCTGAGATGAGAAGGCTGCTTTATCTCTCTCTCTCTTAATCCTCCTCTTTGATCCTGCTTTAATCCAAACTCTTTGCAAATCAAGATTCATAAGCACCGCTGCTCAAGGGTTTCTTTCCCTGACCCTCTGAAAACTAAGGAAAGAGGTTTTAACACCTGTGTCTGTCTTTGCTGGCTGGGAGAGTACTATGTTGTGAGAGACAACCTGTATGATGGTATTTCAAAGTTTTGCTGGGAGCGATGCATCAGTTGTTTGAAAACATCTGGCTTGTAACCTCACCCCTCCCCTGAAGTGGGAGCAGGGGAATTCACTGACTTGTGAGTGTTCAGGCAAGTTATCCCCCCTGATTTGTCAGAAGTGCAAATGGGAACAGCTTGCACAGCTCCAATTGTGCTCATAGTCCTGCAGGATTTAAAGGGATGGTGGAACCAAACTGGGAATTGTTCCCAAACATCTTGGCTCATTTTCAGGAAGGTGTTTGCAGAGTTCTGGAGGCTGCAATGGGATCAGACTGGGTCTTTTAATAAAGCAGGCTTATTTCAGGCAGAATGGTACATGTGGTCATTGCTGAAATGCTCGGACGGCTCTCACGATTTCTACTCTTGTAAAGGCTGGTGTTCATAAAAGCGGTGGTGCTCTCTCTCACTTGTTACACAAGTACAGAAGCACATGAAAGCAGAATCATCTTTCTGGTGTTTCATGCAGGTAGTGTCCTGTATTAAGACCCACCTGGCTGTTTTTAATGAGAACTAGATGCAAATATGTTTTACGTATTACTCCAACCTTTTCTGTTTCAAAGTGCAGAGCAACAGCAAGTTCTGTGCAGGTCTTTGACTATGAGTCTTAGCTCAATTTTGCAGTTCCATGGTTTAAGAAATCCCCTTATTTCTCTGAATAGTAACTTGCTCTGTTTTGAGATCTGCCCAGTTGTCGGCTCCTAATCCATTTCAAATGTGTTCTACTGATACAGCACAGTGCTAATCTTTTAATCAGAATGTCTTACTATGCTCTGTCAAGGGACTTAGAAAAGTCTATATTACATCTACCTAGTGAAATTCCTCAAATGAATATAATCTCAAAAAAAAAAGAATCAATCATGGTTATGTTCAAACACTGATGGCATGTGTTTAAATGAAGATACTTACACTAGCTGAACTTTTTGATGAATTGGTTTTATTAATGTAGCTTTCAGGGGGGAAAAAAGTGAACAGAAAACATGTGGCCTTATTTCTTTCTATCTGGGTTTGGAAGTTGCTGGAACGTTTCATTTTCACTTTTATAAAAAAATGCTAGTCTCAACAAAGTGTCTTTGGCTTATCAGGAAGAAAGATTTGAATAAGATCAAAACAATATTTTTGGAAGAGATAATATCATAAAAGCTCACATTTCTCTGCTTCATTTGGCTTCAAGACTAAATAACTGAAATGGAACTACATTCTAAATTATAACCATGAAACTGTCTCTCTCTTTTCTGTACTAAAGACTATTTATGTGACCCTTGTGCTCTGAAAGATAAAACAGTCTCCTTTACATGTGAGACGATAATTAAAAGGAAGGAAGCCAATATCTAGACCTCTTGGCTCTGTATTCAGCAGCCAGCTCAGCATTCCCAGCAGAGGTGTACAAAGCATTACTTTTGACAAACGAAGCGAAGGCAGCTCCTGAAGATCATCTATCTGATGGTAAAAACACATCCACGTGCTCTGTAGCACAGCGTAAGGATGGCAGGTACAAGAGAAAACACAGGCAATTCATTAAGAGGCTGTTGCAATCATAAATATGACACATCATTCCAGCTCCTTTTATTTTTCATGTAGAATATGGACATATGTAGTTGAAACAGAAAGCTTACAATAGGTTTAATTTTTCCTCAGGTTTTAGAGCTCATCACCTCCAGTAGCAGCATATGTTGCCTGAATGGCATCAACTTGAAGATAGCATTTGCTCTGAGTTCATGGAATCATAGAGTGGTTTGGGTAGGAAGGACATTAAAGATCACCTAGTTACAACTCCCCTGCCACGGGCAGGGACACTTTCCACTACACCGGGTTACTCAATGCCCCGTCCAGCCTGGCCTTGTACACCTCTGGGAATGGGGCATCCACAGCCTCCCTGGAAGTTAACAAACTCTATTGCAGAGGACATAGTCTTTCTCATGGCTGTACTGTAGGAACTGTTGTATTCTTCAAGCCGTGTTCAGGTGCCTTCGTGGCCAGTATTCCTCTAGGTTTTTTGGAACAGCTCACAACCAGCATAATGTCAGCCAAGGTGAGCTGAGAGCTATTGTGCCCTGTCAGTTCATCTGAAATACATATCAAGTTTACATCACAGTGTATTCGGAAATCCTCATTCCTTGGCCTCTGCCTTGAGGACTGTGACTACATCTCATTCTTTTGCTCTCACCTGCCCTGAGCATGGATTGTCAGGGTCGTTTGAGTGCTCCAGTTTGCACTAAACATGTGCAGTTAACATTTATCTGAGTATCTGTGAACAGACTCTTAGCATAGGACTGCTTAACTTGATTAGCAGCAGTTTGGCTAGCTGAGATAGGGAAAAGTGAAAGTACACAACCAGGATTTCTGCTTGGTTTGGCACCAGGACTCCTACATGGGAAAACATCTCAGTGTCTGTTCTTGTTCAAAGGAGGAGAAAGCTGTAGCTCAGTCATGTACTAAGAGTGTGGTTTAAGGGGGAGGGCACAGCATGTGGGGGCTGCTAGTGGAATTCACCCCTCATAATTAGTCAGGGCACGTGGCTGAGCTCCTGGGACTCTCCAAGGGATTTAGGTTAAAGTTAGAGCTCTCAGAATGGTAAACCCAAGATGCCAGGAGGGAACAGGGCTCCTTGCCAAAGCAAAGGCAGGCCAGCTGTGAGAGTTGTCCCCTGAGCAGTCCTTAGCCATGAAGATCAGTGTGTCCCACGCCACACATTGCAGCCGGGGGTAAGGATTGGTGGGGCTGGCTCTGGCTTGGTGGCAGAGGGACCTGTCCCTGCCAGAACCCTGTAACTCCCAGCACAAGCAGGCTCATTCCCTGCCCTGCTGCACGTGCAGTGAGCAGACCTGCCGGCACCGAGCCTGGCTCTGGACAGCAGAGGCAGGGAGAAAGAATGAGAATTAGATGTAAATAAGCACCACGAGCACACTGTGCCTACACATTGTCTTTATTGCGTTCCTGCCAGTTAAAAAGCATTAAAGACACCATTGATCCTAATGAGTCCCCCCAACACCTACTTGTTTCAGACCTTTCAGTGCAGACTAAAGACATAAGGGAAACTGAAGAAGGTGTGTGTGGGGAGAAGAGGCATACCGTGTAAAATTGAATTGATTTTCTTAAGAATTATATTTAGGTGTGAATTTGTGATAACAAGAAATACACTGAGGTCAGAGGTATTAGAGGTTTTACAGTTTCCCAAAGCAAAAAAAAATAAATACAGTGGCATTTTGCTATCACAGCAGAATTTTGGTTTCTGACTGTGAAACTGTATTCTTAAAAAGCAATAGCTCCTGCTTAAGGTAATTCCCAGTGTCTGTAATTAGCACCAGATAGCTTATGAAAATAGCGAAATAGATGTAATGTGAGCAAGGAAAATGCACGCATTGCAAGTGTATGGAAATATTTCCCTTCATTGATCAGAATGACAGAGGGCTGTGTACATACGAAGAAACCCCAAGTAAAGCATGACTCTGTGTTGTAGTTATGTCTAAGACAGCTTTGAATGAATTGAGGAAGTTCTGCTGATGTGAAGACGATGTATTTTGGGTTTAGAAGCTACTGTCAGGCCTCTCTGTCAACATATGTGTGTGCTCTACTGCTCTCAGTGCAGTCTCAGTCAGAACAAAGGCTGACAGCAAGAGAAGCTTCTAACAGCAGAAGCTGTAAGGGACAGGGCTTGGGAAGAAGGTAGAATGTGGAATCACTGCAATAAAAGATGAGAGTTTTAGCAAAGTTCAGTCAAGACCTTAAAACTCATGGCTTTTGACTATGATGTGGTATTGTGCTAGGTAAAAAATCTCATAAGATATCTCCACATTTCTGTAACTGCCTTGGTACTCTACCTCTCTTAAACTCTAAACCACTTATTTCCATAATGATTATGCAGGGAGCTACATAAAACTCTAGAGTTACAGTGAAGTAGGAAGACTTACATGACAGAAGAAAAACAGGAGACTTGATTAATAGAAGACAATGGACTCTGCTTCCTTTTCTGTAAAGGTTCAAACCTTCTTTGAAACAAATGTAGAGCCTAATCATAGAGGATCAGAATCATTTATTGAGCATCATATAAAAAATGCTCATACCTTTGGGGTTATGTTGTGATGTAGTCAGAGGAAGTGTTCCCTCAAAAAAGCTCTAGAAATGGTCATAGTGAGTGGTGAGAAGAATTCGTTGAATTATTCACAGTCAAGAGCAGCAGTGTATGCAGGTACATAATTCTAACATCTAGTTTCTGTCTAATTTCTCTTCCTTGAGTAGAGAAAAATTATCCCTTATACAGTAATGAATCACTTGGACATGAGTGTTTCCTATTTATGGAAGTTTCACATAAAATGAAAGCACTCTATGCTGCACTCCTTTGCCCAGCCTTCATCACTTTTACTGGATCTTGAATAAAAGATTTTAAAGAAAAGTCTTATGCTTCAAAAATATTACAAATTAAATGCTTAAACCTGTGGTTGAGACTGTGGAAAAAGGGAGAGTTGGTTTTTAGGATGTACAGAGATTCCAAAAAGTTGCATTTATCCTGAATAGGGCTGCATCTGCACCTACACTATAGCTTAAAACATTATGTGCCCATTCATGAGACTGTATCCTCTGCTGTGAATATGGACTGTGGTGCAAAACCAGTCTTGGGGCTGTTTTACAAAACTGTTCCTCTTGTTTGCAGAAATCTTTTAGTGGTGTGGAGTTTTTTTAATTGCTGACGTCTAAAAATCCGTTTGCTCTTCTTCCTGTAGGGTACGAAACAAAAAAAAAAACAAAACAAAAACAAACAAACAAAAAAAAAAAAAGAGAGAGTAGGAAAGAAGGAGTTCAGGGTAAAGATGGACACGAGGAGAAGCCACTTCATTGTTTTTGCATTTACATGTTGTCGAGTATCTACCAGTTTACAGAATCACTGCTGAGAAATTTGCCTGAATTTGCAGGGATTTCATTCCAAAAAGAAGCTGAGAAGCTTGTTAAGTGGGAAAGATAATGTAAGTTAGCAAATGTAGCCCTTCTGTGATGCTGAGTGAGATTTACCCATGAGCCTCACTATTAAAATTAGTAAAAGTAAAATACTGTTTCCATTTGCAACCCTGTAGAATGCATACGCATTTATTGAAACAGTCTGTGGGGGAAAAAGCTAAATAACCTCATATAAAGTAAAGTGAAACCATATCTGAAAATTCAGTTGCATGGCAGAGAGAATTGATTCACAGCTCTAATTTAATCAAATGAGAGGACTTTAGTAAGCACATATACTAAAAATGACATCCAAAGTTAAGCCAGTTAAGAAGGCATCAGAATAATCAATGTAGACAAATCAGTAAGAGATAAATCAATTCACAGCCATGTGAATTAATCTCTACAACTTTGCAAGTGCAGGTGTGTTTAGAATTGTTGAATCAAAGGTTTCATTTGAGGATAACACACCTCCTGCAATTACATAAATTCAGATGTATTTTTGCTTTACAAATGTTAAGTGATTGTCATTCTCAGGCTTCCAATTTGTCTGAAAAAAACCACCAAATGGAGTAAGAAGAGGAACACAATCCTGTGAGTTCCTGACCTGGCAAAGGATCAATATCGTGTTTTGTTTCAGGCAACTAAAGGATTCTGCTAAATTTGTGGCTAGTTTGACTTATCAGGGCTTGGGTAGGAAGAAATTCAGTTACAGCCTTGTTATGCAGAGCATCCTAGAATTCCTGCCTGGAAGAGCACGCATAGTGTAATTACTCCTGGGTGTGAAGTCACTTAGACTAAATACTGAGTAAATTGCTGAGATTTATCCAGTATTTTCTAAACTACAAGCTTGTAATGAACATTTCAAACTGGAATACTGTGCCCCTATAGCCTGCAAGTTAACCAGTTGCTTTCTGGAGTCTATATTTGTGTAAAAAAATCTATGTCAAAAAACATTAAAAAGTAACTTCACTTCCGTAGCTGTGTCATACTGACCATGTTCCTGACCTGCTGCAAGAAGATCTCTAAAAGTCCAGAATTTATCAACAGTAAAATAGTTTCATGTTCTTTATGACTGATGAATGAAGACACCTTAGCTGCTTGCTAAGTGGAAAAACCTTGTCAGTGAAAAATAGTTGAAAAGCCTATGTGCATTGAGAGAAGTTCACACTGTATAAATACAAACAGATTTTTCCTATAAATCATTGGGAGATGTAGAAACAAAATCAGGCTTTGAGGCTGCCTTGATTGCTAGAAATGAATAATGAGGCTTATAGCTGTGCCCAAAGAATGATGGACATGAAACTAAACAACCTGCAAGAAAAGCAGATAAGTGGCCCTGGAATCTGGTATCCGAATTGTGCATAAATTCCTATTACATTTGAGTTAAAGAGAAGGTCTCAAACTGGACCTTCCAGCAAATGAATGCCTTTTGTATTGCTACCTTGTCATTCTGAGCAAGTTTTTGAAGGTGCTTGGTCCACGCCTTTCAGTGCTTTTAGCCTCATTTCCTACATAAAACAAAAATTATTTTTAAAAGCGATTCTCTTGTGATACCTGTGGGCATTTTTACACAACTTGGAAGGTAGACAAGAAACAGCCACTAATGTAAAAAGGTTGCAATGGCGTGGCTTCCCAGTGCTTTGAATAGCTCCCTGGCAAAGCCAGTCTGTTTGCCATTATTTTAACTATTTGAATCACCTGAGCTCATTTCTATCTTGGATATGCTTGAATGCCCTTAAGAAGACATTTCCAAAGAGCAAACTGGGTTGTTTAATATCTGTGCTGGAATACAGGTGCAGTGTGTAGTAGATGAGTGCAGTCTATCCTAGCAGTGATAGTCAAGTGATGCAGGATATTGCCACTGTATAACAGATGTGCTGCACAGTAAATTGTACAAATACGTCAATGGTTTGATTCTTTAAACTTAACCCCTTTTAAATGTGAAAAGCACTTCATAAGCTGAAGCTACATCAAATCGAAAACTGATGTTTAATGAAGATGGGGAGGTGTAACTGATTGAATTCTCTGTATCTCTGCTGCTGTGCTGGGCAGTCATTCCTATCTTTCTGCTTTGTGCCGAATACTTCTATTTCTAGCTTTTTCCAGCTTTGTAAGATTGAGCAGCAGCCATTCAGGCTTTCAAATACCAGAAGTTAGAGCTTGTTTTTCAGCATACTGATGAACTTACTTTGAGGAATGAGGTTATTGGATGTAAGCAAAGAAATGTCAGAAAAATCCATTACCTTTTGTTGGTCAACTCTTAGCCATCATTCAGATATGCTTGATCAACACAGAAGGGGAAACATTGTTAATGTTAATTTGGACAGGTCAGAGCATCTTTCTGTGCTTTTCCCAATATTAATGAAACTAGAAAAGAGCTACATTATGTTCTGCAGCATCTCCACTTCAGACTAATGAGTAAAGCTCACTATTATGTTTGTAATCAGGTAACGTGAACTAGGAATATTTAGATTGATTTCTTTTAGAATTGTGAACCCATTATTGCTTTAAGGACAAACATGCTGTGTAACAAACCATTATAAATAGCATGCTGTTTTCCATAGGCACAGGATCCCTGTTGTGTGAGCAATGCCATGGACACAGCTAGCTGGGTGGGTTTTGCATTGGCTCACCTTCCAGTCTGGGTCTGGCAGGTGCAACATAATACAAATATGCTTAAGTGGCTTTCAGATCCAACTGAGGGCCAGAAGCAGGCAGCTTGTTTTCCCAACCAAGCCTGGCAGTGCACAGAGCCTGCTCAGGTGGGTCTGGGCTGCGTTCCCAGAACCAGGAGTGAGGGGAGCAGAGTGGGAAGACGGAGAGTCGGCCCCTCAGCGGAGCTTGCCCGAGTTCAACAGGGCTCATTGGCTTCAGGTCGGTGCCAGCCTTCCTGGATGTGCACCAGGACGTGCTCTGGTGCCTCTGCAAATAAACTCTCCCTGAGCAGTGAGCAAGGGGAGAGACTCTGAGCTGGCTGGAGCCCAGCCCAGCAGTACACGAATTACCTGCCATCACTCAGTGTCCCATCCCTTGGATAATACAGCTGACTATACTTGCAAGTAAACACAAGAGCCACAAGACAGTCACTCTGGCATTCCTTCTGTAAGGGTATCAGATGTTAATGATATACGGGAGAGAAATCCAGGCCTAAGAGAGGCAGTGCTAAAACTTCTTGGTATTGAGGATGTTTGTGAAGACAGTGAAGCTTTGCAGCGCATCTTCTGTGTGTGCTGTGAAGCCTCCATAAGAAGACCCAAAGTTACAACAGAATTGTTACTTAACTTTTCTTTACTGAGGCAGAAGAGTGACAATACTTGAAGAGCCCTGGCTGGTAATAATAATAATATAAATGAGGCCCTGGCAACCTTCTCTAACTTGTTTTGACCAAGAGGTTGAAGTAGACGGTTTCTTAAGGGTCCCTTAATCCTGCATGATTTTGCGCCCAAGACACAAATACTGTTAGCAATGCCTCATTTTGTATGTGACGCCTATTCTATGGATTCCATATCCAGCACATTCTATGGAGTACGTGCACCAACTGTTATGTTTCAGAATAGGTGGCTACTAGTTAGTGCAGCAGATGTTACCAGCACTCTGTTTTTAGCAAATTCTGTATTTTAGTCAGGCAAGTTGGTGTTTAGTTCACATGAGGTGTATGTAATCAGAGTACAGAACCCTTCTGATTGTCACCCTGAGTAAACCCTACTCTGTAACTGATTCAGGTTCATAGATGGCATGTGAAAAACCAACTAACTGATGTGGTGACTTGCTTTGGAAAGAGACAAAGTTTGCCTCTTGGGAAGTGATTGAGGATGTTTTAAGTGGCCTTGAGCAGAAAAAGCAAAATACGGATTGGTCACAAGTTCTCCACGACAGCTGACAGGCAAAAGTAGCATGCCAGGGTAGAAGTGATGTATTTTGAACAGTGATGACATGTTGAGTTAGAACATAAGGCAAATAGAATAACAACAGATTGATTGAGAGGGTGAGTGGAAATGTGAAATTCGTGAGAGAAGATGAGTGTTGTAAAGTGGCCTTGATCGCATGCCCGATATGTTTGATTGCCATCTCTGCAGGCCTCATGCCATTATCGTCAGGTAGAAAAAAAATGCATGAAAATTATTCAGCTCTCACTTGTAGCAGCCATGTAATACTGCAGTAGCAACACAAGCAAGTAAAGAACCAAAGTGTTTGAAAATGTCGGGCTTCCCATAAGAAGTGTAGTGGGGCAGTGGAAGGAAGGACTCCCTCATCAGAGATTGAAAAAAGTTAATCCAACTTCAAGGATTTGCTGTTTGCTTGTAAGCAATCCCATCTGGGTCAAAGCAAGGCAACACATTAGTCTTTTATGAAGCAAAGCTTCCCACTGGAGCAGATTTTCTCTCTGTATTTAACAGTTTGCATGAAATCAGTTGTTTGAGCCGGGCTGCAGTTCAAGTGAATCGTGATCATGGTGATGGGGTAGAAGGCTGGTGACCGTTCAGGACTAGGGTGACACTGATAATCTGGTGTGAATATTATCAGAACGCTGGGCATTTCCCAAGCACCCATCTGTTTCTAGGTAAAGAACTTACTGATCTACACACTTCCAGGCTTGACTTACTCTCCAAAGGTTTATTCTGCTTTATGTGCAAGGTCAGGTCAAAACCTTGATGAGCTGTGAAAGGCTGGCATTGATGGCACCTTTAATTTAAATGAAAGTGTTTTAGTATGATGCTTTTGGATACAAAGTCTTGTGGACTGCATAGCACATGAGCAATGTCAGCAGCTATTTACACAACACACTCGGGTAAAAATTGAGCAGTAGTAGTTTATCGGAGAAATAAATTTGGGAACTTACTACACTGTTAAATGAAACATTTATATTGAAATGTCTCCTGCTGTTTATTTTTTCTGCCTCTCTCATATGAGGCTCTAAACAAAACAATAGTGCTCCTTCAGTATGGTCTTCTAGTGGTATTTGTCAGGCTGTTTCCCTAATGGTTTGCAGTCTCTTTGCTATTTCCTTTTGACAGACCCTGTCGTGAGCTGTCATTGCAGAATGCAATTCTCAGCAGCATGAAATTACCAGCAGGCTTTGCAAGCAGTCGATGAGGTCAGGCTTACCTGTCCAAACAGTGCCTTTTTAAAAAGCCAGCTGGGAGGCAAGAGTGGCCCGTGGCTCTGCAGCCCATCTGCCTCCTGTCAGGCACCCTGTGCCTGAGCATCACTGCAGAGCTGGCCTCACCCTGCGTAATGTTGGAGGTTCCAGGTCTTGAATCCATAGATGAGGTCTCCATAAAGCACAAACCAGCCCAAGCCACAAAGGATGGAATTGAGTTTAAAGTATAGTAGTAGTCAAGCTACCAGTAGAAATTATGAATCTTCTTTTCGTGCTGAAAGCCAAGGCACAGACAGCTGCCCTTTCAATCTAACAAGCCACAGGATAGAACCCAGAGAGCCAGTTTGGTGTCCTGTCTTTAAAGGGAATACCAGTGTCAAGATCTCACGTGTGTATCTGTGTCCAGAGACACGCGTCTATCTCTCTATCTATCTATCTATACACACACACAAGGATGTTGTGCTATGCCCTTTCGTTTTCACGGCAAGGAATCCCTGTTGAAATGACCTGGCTCTGGGTCAGGTTCCAAACAAGCCAGCAGAGAGACTGATGTGGACTCTGGAAAGCATTTAATACCTAACAAGTGCTTAGCACAGAGCTTTGTATTAATCATGTTGCAGCAAAATCTGCCGTGTGCTGTGGTGTACAGGCTAGATCTCATGAAAAATTAATCTGCAGACGTTCTTGGGCTCTGCAGAAAAAATAGCCCAGATCCATGTTTCTCCTGAGAAAATTATCTAGTTTGAGAATTTTTTAAAAGATTGCCCACTGCTGTTACCTAATTCCATGGTGACTGTGAAACAAATGAAGAGTAGCTATGAAGCAAAGGGAGCACGAGCATCTAAAATCCAATTTTCCTTTGGAAATACAGGTACTGTGCAGAGCAACTGGGGCAAAGATACCTGCTATGCTGCCCTACAAATACTGTTTCCCATGTGCTTAAGATGCAAATATATGTTATGCTGGGTGCTATGAGCACCAGAATAGCTTCTTATTTATCCCATTTTGCATA
This sequence comes from Cnemophilus loriae, assembly GCA_013397755.1. Classification (NCBI taxonomy): domain Eukaryota; kingdom Metazoa; phylum Chordata; class Aves; order Passeriformes; family Corvidae; genus Cnemophilus; species Cnemophilus loriae. Next base: position 366,915 of record VZTF01003492.1, on the reverse strand, counting down.
GTAACTTTAATTATGTTTTACTGAAAGCATCAATTTACTATAAACTGAAGTATATTTCTTATTACTGTTTTGCTGTTTTCATAACTCCATGGCATAAATACAGTGAAATGTTTGTTAGGAGATATTGAATACTGTAGGAATGCCTTGGCTTTCCTTTTGAAAACTCTCAATTAAAAACCATTCTAATTAAGAAAAAGGGAAAACAAAAAAATGCAGTTAAAATTGTCATTTTTGCTTTTCAAATAATATGCACAGTTCTGTAATATAGCAGAACAGTGTAAATGAAGCTCTAAAAATACAGCACACCAAAAAGAGATTCTAAAACCCATATAGAAAATTACAAAATTGTAATTAAAGTAAGAAACTGAGAAAATAACTATTTGTGGGCTTAGTCATAGAATAGCTCCATGCAATTAAATAAAAAGAATCTGTGGTGTTTTCCTTGTTTCATGGAATTTAAATTTTTATTAATTCAGTGTGCTGACCAAGCTTTCTGATGTCCACTATAATCTGGTATCAAATTCACCAGAGAGAGACTGGGTATAAATTGGCCAAAGCAATAACTTAGTTCAGAACATTTTGTAAGAAGGAACATATTTAAAGAGAGATGATTTTTAACCTTTTGTGGGATCTTTGAGCAGTGCACACTGACCTAGATCAAATTAGTGGTGCTGGGATTTTACCAGTTGAGAATATGAAGAGGAGGCCTTCCCACTTTTTTTTATTTTGTAAACTGAAAAATACAGGGGACCAAAAATGTTTTTAGTAGCTCTTCATCCAGGATTTCCAGCAAGAGGTAGTTGAAGAAGGCCGTCTCCCCAAGAGAAGACTTGTCTGCTTTTTGAATTAGTTAAGAAGCCTGGAATTCAGTGCACCTCCTTAATGTGCTATTCATCACTTTGTGCTTATTTTAGGATCCATTTCCCTGGGCCTTTTCCTTGTGGGTGCTCCTATTTCAGTAAAAAACATTATGTTATGGAGGTTCTATGGGTTGAACTCCTCCAGTTAATAAGGTGCCCTAACTAACAACTGCGTGTAACTCAGACCTGTTGTCTTTCAGATATTAACAGGACAGCAAAAATTAACTTCTGCTGCAAAGGGGTGATTTCCTCAGAGTCTGCAAAATGAGTAATTACAGTACTGAAGATCTTTCTAGCTCTCTCTTCATTAAAGAGTAAAGTCAATTCTTCCATGTCAAAGAAAAAAGCCTCTGAAGAAGTTTGGGTGTGTCCAAGTACAGGTCAGAATATGATATTTTATAAACTGAAATTTTTATAGCTCGAGAGAGCTGTTTCTGTCCAGGTCTAGTCTGAATCAGTATTTTGTCCAGCTGTTCACTCACTCTGCTCCCTTCTCTCCATGCACAATTTCACTCACGTTGAGCCAAGGCAGTCTCTCCCTACACAGCTAATAATATTCCCCTTTTTTCAGTTCATTGCTACCTATGGCTATGGCTGTGCTCAGATTGGTTTTAGTTCTCTTATTCTTACGTATACATCTTTATGTCTGTATATGTAAGTTTTGCACCGTTTGCTAAGCAGTGATGCAGCTCAGTAGGAGGAACATTAATAAAATGAACTCATAGGTTTTTTGGGAGCAGGAATGTTGCCTCTGCATCTTCAGGAGGCATTTTAAAGTCTGCATCTACATGAAAATAAAGCAATTTTATAATCACAGAAGAAGGAAATAAAAGGAGAGGAAGGGAACAAGATTGTCTAAATTAAGGAAGGAAAAAAAAAAAAAAAGCAAGAGAATATAATTATTTTGTAACAAGTATAGGTGCAAGGACCCAGATCAGCTAAGGGTGAGGAAGAAGAGAGTGGTTGGTAGGAGGTTAAGAGAGCCAGCAGCAAGGGAGCAGATTTAAGGAGTCAGCAAGCAGGAAAATGAGACACTTCTGAACTGGAGGTGGAAGCAAAGAAGGGAAGAAAATGAAGGGGAAGTGTTAAAGCTGCAGTTAAAGAAGGCGACAAAACTGTGAGTGAGGATGAAAAGCGTCGTGCAAGGGAGTTGGAGCGAGGATGAAATATTGCAGGAATTGGACAGAAAGGATTTTAATGGAGAAGCAAGAGAAGAGGGTGAAATGGGACTAAGAACAGGGCATTGAACGATTCCCCTTGCTCTTCTTTTCGTAGGACTCGGGAAAACACTGTGCCCACCCAGCTCTAGTGCTGCACTGGTTCTGGAATGGGTGAGACCAGATGGCTGCCTCACCTAATGACATGGTTTATCCTTTCTTCAAGTCAGGTGTAATTTGGTCTTTCTTTAGTGTATTTCTGTTCTGGATGTTTCAGAAAATATGTGGTTACAGATTAAAGATAACTCCACGCCAGAAAAAGAGAAGCTCCTCTCTTCACCCTATCAAAATATTGCAGCAAGCATGTGGGCAAATTCTGTTGATTTCTAACTTGAGAGTCCACAGTCTATTTGTGCTGCAGAGGATTTAAACTGGCGGGGTTTTTGCTTGTGTGGATTGTTATGTACCCTGTGCAACCCTCATTGCTTCCACGTAAAGAAGGCAAAGTAGAAGAGATGGAGGAAAGGCTTATGGATATCAATGAATTTAGGATGGGCTTCAGGGAAGTGGTGAGGAGCTACAGTAAGATCTCAGTGTTAGGAGTGAACAGCAAAAGAAAAGGATGAAGATGGAAGACACAGAACGATGTTTCAGAAACGTAATGGATGCTGGTAAAAAAATGGCACAGCACACAAATTTGAAGCCACGTGTAGTTTTTGTAGGGGTGGGAAATGAAAGCACCACAAGATGGTAATAAGCAATTACTGGGAATTTAATTCCATTCTGTGTTTCTTCTACACTTTAAAATGATAAAACACACAAGGCAAATCAGTGGAGGGGAAAGTCAATTACAGTAGCAAATCAATTAGGGTGAAGAGTCAAACCAATCAAAACCGCAAGGTAACTAATGAAGGACAATTAGCAACAATAAATGGATTCAGCACTGCTCAGATTCAAAAAGGAAGGGGAGACACAAGTGACACCAGGCTTTGAAGAGTACAAAGGATGCTCTGTTCAGAGGGGAAACACACTGTGGCCCTGACTCTTCATATTCAGTGGCTTTTAATTGCCAAATTCAGAATGTACCAGGATGAGGGAAAATTACTTTATAAGCTTCTATTTTTTCCTAGTGATATTTGCCGTCAGTAATAGTGAGAGTCTAGTGCCCTGTGTAATTTGTCTCTTACCAATCTGATGGCTAATTCAAAATCCACTCAATATTCCCTGCTGGCACCTGTAGCCTTTATTTATACCCCAGCCTCTTGGAACCAGCTGTATTAAACTGTTTAAGTCTAGATTTCCTCACTGGAGGTTCCTTTACTTCTGAAGATGGAGAGCATGCAAGATACAGAGCATGTTAACAAGGCTGCCGTGTGCCTAAAATTATGCATTGCAAACACTCTCCAGGAATGAAAGTGTTTGTGTGCCATTGTCAGTCTTAAGTCATCTAATTGTTGATTGACTAATCCCTGAATGTAAGGAAAGAACAGCTTAGTTTAAACCTGCCTGTGTTGACTCTTATTCAAACATTTTTGTTACAGATCCTTCTTAATTTCTGTGAAGGACCAATGATCTTTTTGTAGCGGCCAAAAATCCCAATAATGTTTGCCGTGAAAGAGCAGAGATTAGTAATCCAAACTGTGCTGCTATTGGTGTTGGCATCTTTTATAGATTTCTATTCAGTCTTGGGTAATACTTGACATTACTACTTATAGCAAAGCACACTTCATTCTAAATTGTCCCCACAGAGAACAGCACTGCTTGATATATTCAGAATTAGATTGGCTAGATGAGCTTAATTCAAGAAAGTACTGAATTTGTCTGTGGTTCATCTATAATGCACTAAAAGGAAAATTCCCCAGCTAGACAAGTAAATTATTAACTCATAAGTCTATGTGTTGTAATTTGTGTATAGTAATAACTTATCTTTAAGTAGGATTGAAAGTGTATTTGGAGAATGTGAACAGAGTCAGAAATAACTGGTTATTTTCAAACCTGGGGACAAGGTGTGAACCTGGGCTTAGCTTGAGAGGTCAGACTTTTGCCTATCTGAAGGTCTCTGTGCTGGTCACGGACTCACTCAGGCTGTTACAACTGGTGCAGCAGCTGCTAGGAAACAAATTTTGAGGTTATTGGTCAGGATAAGATAAATCCAGGTGCATTTCTCCCAGCAGATCCAGTCAGAAACAAAGACAAGATGATGAATGACGTTAAGGGAAACGTTTTTTCACGTCTAATTTAGTTTCCAGTGATACCAACAATTGTATTCTTGCTTACAACATTTTGAATTCTGACATAAAGCTGTTTCATTAACTGGTCCATAAGACCGGTGTAGAAATATTCAGCAGCTTTTTAAAAGGAGCTGATTATTCTTACCCTTAATCCCACTTACTTCTCAGAATCCCTAAACCTTTTTGACTGAAGGATACCTATTTTATCCCTAAGCCCCAAAACAAATCAGGTAAAGCTGTAATCAATAATTACACTCTATATTTAGGGTTATAAATCTGTACATAACACACACTGCAAGCATGTCCAAGTAGCTACTGGGCTGTAATAAGCTTGATAACTCTGGTCTTTGCAGTTCTTTGTCATGGTTATTGTTTTGGCCTCTCAGAAATGCTTTGCTCTTGCAAAGTGGAAGCTATTTATTTGGAGTGTTTTCCCTGTCTAAAACAGCCAACAAGCCCCTTTCTTAGTCATGATGTGTTGCTGCCGAGGTTCTTTTCCCTTATGGCCCTGCTGAACAGAGTCTGCTGTGGTGGATCAAGACTATTCTTGATTTTCATGTCTGCTTAGCTAATTAAAATAACAAATCTTCACAGCTGTCTGCTTTGGATTCATCTTTATCGCCATAAACTAATTAAAATAATGCAACCGGTTGCAACTCATTAAATATCAACTATGCTTTTCATATAATTGTAAGCCTTCAAAAACCCACAAAATGAAACAAAAAACTTGGTTTCTCTGCTCTTTCTTCCTTACTTAATTGTAACTATTTTCTTAAGATGCCTACGTATTAATTTACATTTTCATCTGTGACTTTTTTTTCTCTGATGTGTTCTTGGAATTGTATTTTTGTAGCCTCCCACTCCATATTTTTTCCTGTCACTCTTAAGTTTTCTCAAGAGGGAACTCAATGTACTCAGGGTTTCTATTCAGCCTATTTAGGTACCCTACAGAATAAATGCTTGTTCAGAGCTTTCAGGTCAACTTGGTGGAATAGGGAAATTGCAATAGGAAATATAATTTAAGAAAGCATTTAAGTGCTGGCTTAATTTGGTTTCCCACTGGTACCTTTACTCCTGTGCTTTAATATGATACTGATTCAATACTGTGGCTTGCATGTAAAATTACTTCTGAAATGAAAGCAATGCCATTTTCTTACTGTAGAGAGAGACGATATCTCCACAATGGAAATAATAAACTTATTTTTATTGGATTTTTTTTTTAATCCAAACTAATATATGTGTCTCCCGAAAGCCATGGGGATTCTAATGTAACTGATTAGGCAAACATATCTGTGCTTTAATGCTCTGTTTATAAAACAGTAGGATTTCACTACTACTCTCCATTAAAAACCAAAAAATTTAATAATTTTGTGGGAGATTTTTCCTACGCTGTACCTTAGCATTCTTCTCAGAGAATTGTGTTTCTACACACTTTTGAAGCAAGTTTAATCATTTATTTACTGCAAGACTTTCACATTGAATTAGGTCTTTCCTGTCTTTCTTTTCTTTCTATTTCTCCAAGAGAAATTTTCCTTACGCTGTTCTGGGCTGAACTCTACTTTTGTTTTGGCAGACCTACTTTTAAAGGGCTTCCTTACCTCTTCAACAGCTGACAGACATTTTTCCAGTACAAACAATTAATACCTTTCTGTTTTCGTGGTCCTACTTTTTCCCATTCACTCTTTCCTAGTTTGAAACACTGTGTGGTCAAAAACGGACAACAAACCTGAACGAAAATCTAGGTTCCAGTTTGTTCCTCCCTGGTGTCTGTCTTCAGATCTGAAATTGCTTTAAAAGCCCAAGGAAGAAGACTTATCACACCTCTGCACAGCAAAAGCAGTCAGAAGAGATCATTTGGCTTACCTCTACAGCATCCCTAGCTGCATCTGCCAGCAGGTCGTCGTTGTATACAGAGCTATTCCATAATGTTATTTCATAATGTTTTAAAACATTTCCTTGAGGAAGGTACCATAACCTGCACCCCAGCTGTCCTTCTCTGAGCTGAGTTCTGTGGCTTGTGGTTGCAGCTCCTGCTCTGTGCTCAGGCAAAGTGGTGGGATGGGAGGCGCACTTGCAAATGGTGCCTCGCGTCCTGCAGCAGGATCACCTGCGTGTGTCCTCCCTTAAGGCAGTTTTCCAGGGCAGGCTGGCATGAGGGTTCCCTTTTGCAGGTATAATCAGCTGCAGATTCCCTGTTTCCTAAACATCTGGCTATTTTGATGCCCTTGCGTACATAAAGAATTAGAATGCAACTCTTTTAGCCAGACACGGTTCGAAATACAAGACAAAATTAGGCATTCTGCCTTTTCCCCTTCTGGTATTAAATGTGAAATGAAAGAGCTGAAGTGAGTCATAAAGGATAAGGAATGTCTTCTAAAGGAGAAACTCCCAAACTCTCTTGCTTTGTTCTGTATCCTTGAAACTCGTCTCTCATTTCCTCTCACTTTTATGTCTTTAGCAGACTTGTGCTTCTGTGCTCTCTACTAAAACAAGTGCCAGAGAAAGCCTAAACTGTTCAATTTATAACATCCTTATTAAACATTGCAGGTACAAGACCATATATCAAAGGCAAACTCAATGAAGCAAGCATTATTATTAATGCTTTCCAAGTTGCTTTAAATCATAAGAAACAATCGAAATGCTATAAATGACTTGCTCTCTTGCACTATGTGGCCGAGCTGCAACAATGATTTGCCTTTTCAAGTTATTTAATTTGTTTTGAGCTTCCTGCCCATTCCTCGGTGCAGTATCAGTGAGCGGACATCAAAGTTCACCTTGCTCACTCTTGACAAAATTCAAATGAAGAGAAAAGCTATGATTTAAAGTAGCACCTGGGGAAATCAAAGGCTGGCACTGGCAGGAAGCTTGCGCTTGCTCCACAGTTGCTTTTTGTCATTCAAGATATTGGTAAGCTTCAGTTAAAAGTCTGGTTTACTTATTTTCAGCAGTGAATAAGGCAGAGAAAACCACTCTTGCAGAGAAATGTGGAACGTAAGGGTTCAGTCAGACACCAGACTAAATTCATTCCTTCATCACAGAAAGTTGCTAAGCTACGCTTTGTTGGATTTGAACTTGAGTTCATCATCACCTGACAGTTCTATCAAAAGCTTTTTTTCCTTTTGTTGTGAAGCCAGGTGGCAAAATGTCTTCTGTGAAAATTGGACTCCAGATCCAACTCTGATTTTTCACTGTCTGTACGGTATCAATTAAGTTGAGTGCCCAAATATATGTGTGGACATATCTGATACATCCCAATCTGTAGTTATGTAGAGATGAACTTTAAATTTGTTTTTAAGGAGGGATTCAGTATTTGGCATATTTTTCCCTGTTTCCTTTGTGCTTTATAAATTGCACTGCCTTGAACGCTTGTCACAAATATTAAAAGGTGTGGCTTTCAGTTTGGTTTTCCTATTCATTCACAGTTCATTGAGATGTGCAAGCAAGTTAATAGACTGGTCTTCATGGCCACAAGTCATTCCCAAAGCAATCTGCACCTTCAGATCCAAAATCACCGTGAAAAGCTTTACCTTGGAAAAAGATAAAGCAGAGCTGCCAAGGGACAGGTCAACATCTTTCCACATGGGAGCTCTCTTACTTGTGCTTGGAGAAGATTGTGATCACTTCCCACTTCACTGAACAGAACTGGAAACAAAAGTGAGCGTGTCACTTGTTCTTCAATTACATTTTCCACCTTTTTGCCCTGATCTGGGATGACTTTCAGATTGATGGGACACGTGGGGTAACTGGCAGTTTCTGAAGGATGCTACAGAGGGGAAGTGAATTTAGCGGTGGCACAGCCCTTTGGGTTCCCTGTATTCCCCGAGCACTGCTCATGCTCCCTCGCAGGAGAACCCATCCATCTTTTCCATTCACCAGCTACTCCAGGAAGCAAATGAAGTTTGCCTTTTCCCCCCATCATTGTACATCTCAATATGCCTTCGAGAATCAGAAAGTCTCCAAGCAGAATGTGCACAAGTGGCAGAAGATCAGAGATGTCAGTATTTGTACATCGTTATTCAGAGGTGTTCGCGTGTTTCACGTGTCCCACGTAGCTCCATTTGAGAAGCTGCATTTTGATCTCTCCACCATGAATGGTTTAAGTAACAACATAACAAATCATGTAAGGAACACCAACTGTGTCTTAGGGACTGGTGTCCTTCTGTGCAATTCTTCAAATTTGTGAGCTTTGGCAATTTCAGCCAATATCAAGCTTGCATTGTGTTTTTTCAAAGAGATTTTTAATAATGTGAACAAGAACTTAGTTTTTGTTTCAGTTTGCTCATCAGAGGCATTTCTCTCAATTTTTTTTAATTTATTTTTTTTTAAAGACCTTCACTCTGTATTAAGGTGTTCCTGAAGCACGAAATGCTTCTTCAGATAGCAGCTCATGACAAATGATGCCCCAAGGCACGAAAACAATTTGCTTTCTTCGCCACTGTAAGTAAATCGAGATGATACACAGTTGGGAACATGCCATCCTTACAATCTTCTGCTGTCTCTTACTCGTACCAAGAAGCTACAGACAGACCAGATCTCTTCAGCCTTCTCACGAAGGGTGTAATTCATGCAGTCACCTTTTTCATCATGAACCCTTCGTGTTTTCTTTGTGTTTTTCTACTGAAAGTACTGCCATCAGCTGAAAACTACAATCTAAATTTGAAATAACTTTAATTCGGACCAAATATAAATTAATTCAATGATTTTTGTACAAAACTTGAAGATGAAAAATGTTTTACATTAAGTGTGTTAATTCTCTACTTGGAGCTGAGACCTTAAGGAGCTACATATTTTCTTCACCTCTTTTTTTAATGAGATCAATATTTCAATGAATAACTGTCCTGGAAAAGATGCAGAATGCTCAATTTTACTGTAATACCCTACCTCTAGTCTTATCATCACTTTTGGATGAAAGTTGCTTTAAAATCAACTGTATTTTTGCTTGCTCCAGTATTGTAGTATCTGCATCACTCTTAAATATATTTTATTTTACTGCAAACACCTCTGATGTCATTTACCCTCTCAAAGATTTGTGCTGGGGGGAAAATGTTTAGGGTTAACAAAATGCTAATGTCAGTGAGGTGATTCTTTATAATTCTTATATTTAATACTACTAGAACTTGCTAGTTCACGTAAGTTTGTATTTTTATACCCTAATAAATGGCCACTTTTAGGTTCGAGAGAGACAATTATGTCATTAAAATACTTCAATTCTTTGCGCTATTCAGGGAATAGATTGCTTTGGGAAGCTGGGGGACATTCAGGCACTGAGAGCTACGGGGCACTCTGAGTTCAAAGGTTCTGTGTCTGACAGTCCCAGAGCTCTTCCTGGGACCATCCCCTGGGTGTCCCATCTGTTATAACAACTGCCGTGATTGGCAGGGCTTCACATCAACACATGATTTCTCAAACATCTCAGAATATGCTGTTTAAGACTTGATAGGAGCAGGACTAACCCCAGCATTGCCTTTTGCCACCCCGGATTTTGGTATAGAGGTACTTTAAATGCTTTACAGCTTATTTCAGTAGAGAGATTGACAGTATATTATATGTTTTAATAAACAGATATATATCTTACAACAGGCAAGGAGTTTATCTCTGAGCCCTACTGACCTACTCCAAAGTTACTGCTTCTGGGAGCTACATCAGTGGCATTGCACTCCCATGGCCTACAGATACATGCTAGGAAAACTTTGGGCTTTTTTTTCCTCAAACTTTATTTTTTTCATAGTTTTTCTTCAGTCTTCTTCACAAAGCACTGTGTGAGCAGGAGGTAAAGGAACACATCCCTTGTGGGGCTGTTTCCCCTGTCAGATTGTGCTCAGCAGAAGAAGGAAAAGGGATGAGATGGGTTTGGGGAAGGGGTTTTAGCAAGTCAGCGTTAGGTAGGAACCCAGGGTGCCTAAGGGAGAAGAAAATCCCTCAGTTCCCATCCTGTCCGTGTGAAGACAGCCACAGCTGAGGGGCAGTCCCACAGTAACTGAGGCAGTTCCTCTCCCTGGAGCTGTGTTTTTGTGTGAACACGCTGCTGACACAAGGGAGGTGACAGAAGGGGGACGGTGAGGGATGTGTTGTGTCACATCCCGGGGTTTCTTGGAAAAAGAGGCTCAAGCACCACCTTCTCCTGATTCGGTTGAAAGCTCGTTCTGACAGATGCCAGGCCTGAAGAGAAGACTCTGTACATCCCCAAAGAGTGAATCAATAGGCTGCTGAGACATAATTACTTACCTACTGTTCCTAAATTGGTGACAAATACGGCAATTGTTCATTTCCACCTGATGCAAAAAAAAAGGAATAGAAACCTTGTTGGCTGATCCTAGTAACTCATATTATCATGCACAATTATGATTCACAACTGCAGCAACTTCTGATGCAAACCACTTTTTTCTCAGCTCCAAAGCCTCAGTACACAATGCTTTGTACACAACTGTGGAATATAGCTGCTTGCTCAGTTTATTTCTATTTTTCTGCTTCATTTATATAAATATGTGTGTTTACCTGTCATTTCAAATGTATTCTTTGGTTTTCTTTCATAACTCCAGTGATATATTTGACATGTAGGAGCGTTTTCAGTATGAAAAAACTTACAGGCAGCTCTAATCCTACCCTCCTAAAGCACAGAATTTCACAAGAAGCTCTTGCCAGTGGACGTGGATGTGATTTGAGGCAGTCAGATTCTACCCTTGCAGATCCTGGCACCATATTTTTCTTGAATTGTGGGGTCATCACAAAACTAAGCAGCAGCAGACTTGTGAGAAGCATTAAGGCCTTTCATTAATGTACAAGGTGGGGAAAAAGGCAAAAACTTGGCAGCTGTGCCACAGAAACTCGATGTTGCCAGAGCCTTGAGATGAAATGACCCCACCTCTCTTTTCTTGCAGTGACAAAAACTAAAAGACAGTAGATGTCTCCAATTAATAAAATGAAGCTTTAGTAGACCAAAAAAATTATAAAACTGAACATTATATTTGAAGAGGCTATTTAAATAAAGAAAATCCAGATACTTTGCTCTGCAAATGACACATGAATTTTAACAATGTACGTGTTCTTTCCTCATTGTATCATGGCTGGTTGGGTCCTTCCCTCTAGCTCTGTTTTCTGGCCAAGCAACTTGCTAAGACTTTGAATCACTCTGGGCAACTTTTATCATGGGCAGAGGTAGGCAATGTAGTAGCTAAAAACACAGGAGAAAGAGCTAATATAACTGATATATCTAACAGGTAACTAAAAGGTGGGCCTTAATTTGCTCACCACCTTTGATGTCTTTGTTGCCATGCAATTGTCAGGCTAGAAATGGTCAAAGTCCATGGATCCCTTCAAGGGACTGATCTTCAGGATCAATAAATTCCCATCCTTCAACTGTTTTTTTCTACAGGACTTTAGATTGTTCACATCAGTGTTTTTCTGTGTCGAGCTGTGATCCATCCCCGTCTCAACAATCTAATCTCTGTCTGAAGTTTTACCTTTTCCTGACCTTTCATGGCTTTTGTCTGCATACTTATAACAGCTGGTTCCTGGGAAGTTTGAGCCAAGGTTATGCAAGTTGTGGGTTGCCTCACATGCAGCTGAGCCCCTGCAGGGAAGGTTGCCATTTCCTGCATGCTAAGAAAGTGTCTCCCCCTTGCTTCTCAGGAATGTTTTGGCATGGTTTTGGCTTCCCTCAGTGCAATCCCATTTTGCAAGTCGCTTGGATCATCCCTGCCCGTGTTTTCCCGCTGTGTTCACGTGCTGCTCTCGGGATAGACAGTCTCTCCTCCCTCTGGAAGACACTGCCTGACCCAGAGCATCTGAGGTGAACAGGCAGATTCCTCCCTATTGCCTGGCTGCACCTTTCTATATATGAAGGCAGAACATGCAGCATATGCCATTAACTCCAAACAAATGAATCAAATAGTTCTGCAGCCTGTCAGAGGTAATAAGATTTCTGAGGGAGCTGTCTGCCACTGGATCTCCAAGTTAGATACATGCTTTGGCTCCTTGATGCTGTGCTGCCAGGCTGCCCGGCAGCCATCCAGTGGGAGGTTATGTTGCACTTACATGGAAAACGACTTCAGCATCAGGGGGTTTCTCCTGCCTGTGGAGATATTTGAGCAAACCAGTAGGGAGCAGAGACCCTGTTGGCAATTCTGATTCACAGGCTGCACGGCACCAGGAAGAGGAACGCTGAAATATCCGCTGGCAAAAATAAGATACAGTAACTTAAAAAAAAAAAAAAAAGATGCCTCAGTGACCCTGCACAGAAAAGAATATATTTGACTTGCTAGTGTCAATAACAGGTATATTGGAAAACAAGGTTTTCTCACTGAGTCAAAAACCACAGGCAGGGACACTCTGGCAAAGAAAACCTCAAGCCTTCACTGGCAAAAATGCTGAGAGTGTTGTCTGTTGTTAGCTGTAATAAGATTCAGACAAGGACGTGGGAGCCAAGCAGGGGGTTGTTAACAAGCAGGTTTGGGGCTGACCCTCAAGCTCCTGCTGGGAATGTGTTCCGTAGATGGCCAAGCACCTGGTGATTTTCCAAAGGACTGTTCGAGGAATAAGGCCAACGTGGTCAAAGCTCAGCAAAGGAATTTCTGGGCTTGTAGCTTCAGCTTTGCCAAAAGACATTAAGGGGCAATAGATATCACATTTACCTGGCCTTTAAGGTAGATTGCTTATAGGAGTTTAAAATAGAGAAATAATAAAAAAACCCCACATTAATCTGGAGGCTCATCTTTTAGATAAGTTTTCCAAGAACTGATATCAAGGAAGGAGGCTTCTGAAAGCTTGCTCCTTGGCTTACTCAGCAGAAAGCAATGAGAATAAACAACTGTAGGCAATAAGAACAGGCAACAACAGAACTAGATGTTCCACATCTCATAAGGGAAATATTAGTGATTTTGTTAATAATTAAGCGAGTTCATTTAATTCTAACTTCTTTTGTTTTTCTGAGGTAGGAAGACAACTTTCCACTGCCTCTGCTTTCTAAAAATGTATCTCCTGTGGCACTGTTTGATGGCTTTCATTCATGTGCGTTGAAATGTTTTGGAGAGAAGTCCAAGTGTTCAAAAATGTGCTTTCCCTGCCTCCAGGTTTTTTTGGTATTTGGCTTTGTGTTTAGCTGTAAAGGCTTTTGATAACAGAGCTGGCTGAATACCTTCATATAAAAATGCCATTTTGTTGAGCCCCACATGTTTCATTCATAATGTCCATGGTGCGAGGGCTTGCCAAGCCCGGAGCAGGGTGCCAGGTGAAGAGTGCCTGGATTCCAGCTGGTTTGTCCTAAGGGACACGGATGCAGGGAGCTGCCAGGGCTTCCGACTTTGGTCAGTCTTCTGCTGCTGGAGCCTGAGAGCCACCGTTTCCTGTTGCTCCTCAGCGAAATTGTCATCTTCGCTCTGGTCATGAGAGCTGACAGGAACATCAATATCACTAAGTGGTTGCAGGGCCTGGGGAATTTAGCACATGTTAGTTTTTGGTCGGAATTGGACTGTAACCTAGAAGAGTAAAACAAAATCAGCCACGAATGGAAATCCTGCTTTCCAGCCAGTTCTTTTGTAGCCTTCACCTGGTGCTAATGAGGAATAGAAAATCAGAATCTCTTGTGCTGGAGGCATTCACATTCTCTTCAGTTTGATATTCTGTAAGGCCAGCTTGAATTTCATCACCATTAATGCATTTAAGACTTAATGCAAATGCTTATTATTGTTTGTGACTGATATCTCAAAAAAAAAAAAAAAAGAATCTCACAGAAAAATGATGACTATAAGAGTCAATTCAATCATGTCAATGTACAGAGATCAATATGGGAAAATTACCTATTTCCTCTACTTTAGCTGAGTAGAGACTTTCAGGCTTTCTGCACTTCCAGGTTTTAATTGTCTGAACTCCAGCATCCAGCTCAGCAATCGTTGTACAAACCAGCAGAGGAACCACAGTTATACTGGTCTTTTGCAGTTGGTATAGTGAACATTACCAGTGCTCCCTTTTCCAAGCCGAGTGAAGATAGGATTCCTTCCCCATGGAAAAGTAAAAATGTATATTCTTGTTTCAGTGCTGAGCAGCTTATGTTCTTCCTTCTGTCCCAAACAGGCACAATTTTTTTATCTTGCATTTATATTCTTAATTTGCCCATAATTGCTTTCAGGCATCACATCTGAGGCCAGCCTTCATTAATATGTTAATTGTGCAGTCCCTCCCAGTGGATTCTTCTGAAGCTAAGAGTAAACAGAAAGGTTTCTTCCCCTCACCTTCCCCCAAGCCCTCTAAACAGAAAAATATTATTAAGATGAGATACTTAGCTAGGATCACCATGATGATGGGGCACATTTGTTTCCTGTTTCTGGATCTGCCCAAAATAGCTGATCAGAATCCCTCTGCAGGAACAGATCAGAGGCTCATAAGGTCAGAACAAAACGGCATTTTTTATTGAGGTGCAGCTTGGAACCACTGTACACATTTCCTCCATCCTATTCCGCGTGGATATGCTAAATGGGTTTAAAAAAAAAAAAGCTGACATTATCAAAGTACTACAGGGAATTACCCACACACTTGCTGTTAATTAATGTGAGATGTGCAGAGAATTTGCCCACACTGCTCTGAAAATCTCAGCTAAAACATTTTAATGGTGAGTATTTTTGGGGAACGAACCATAGAAGAATCCCTGTAAACCAGACTCCTTAACTGTTTGTTACCTCTCTTGGCCCTTGAGCTGCATTTATAGAAATGCCATTTATAGGAAAATCTTAGAGTTCATTTTTGAGTTGTCCTGGAGACAGCCCTCACACCTTTCCGGTCAGGAAGCATGGAGGAGAATATGAACTAGAATTATTTTTGTAAATAATTTAAATAATTTGTTGGAATTAGGATTCTTACAGCAACCTCTCTTTCTGTGTTAAGATTGATGATAAACTATGCAAAACAAGTCGAATAGCAATAAGGTGCAAAAGTAATTCACTGCCTATTCCTTTATTTGTCTCTTCCTTTTATGCTGCTACAAATGGGGTGGGGGCAGCTTGTGAAATCCCTGTAGGTTGGCTGGCTGAGTAGGGGTGCTAATTGTCAGCTATAATTGACGTGCTAAAGGCTTCCTGAGAAAATTTGTAGTTCTGTATCCATTGATATCCTTATCTTTTCTATCAAGTCACTTCTGGTTCCCTCTGCTGCCAAATGTTCCCAATTCCCTCATTCCTGCCCAGTCTGTAACTGCCCAGTGCATCCTGCTGTGGCCAAAGGCTCAGGGAACTCCTGACCTGTCATGCATTATTCATTTCCTAGTTTCTGAGGGCAGAAACTAAATCATGACAAGATGATTTAGGCTGGTTTAGGACCCATTCCAGTAAAGCCTGAGGTGCACATATGAGCAGAAAAAGAAAATGTGTGCAAATACTTGCAAAAGGTACAGAGGACTCATATCTGGTTTCTTGTCCTTCTGTTTAAATACAGATTCAAACATCTCCATCCCCAGCCCTTAGATATTCATGCATATGTTGGTCATCCTTGCAATTACATGGATTCAGGATGGCTGCAACAGGCGTACAAGAAAATCATTTTGGCAGCTGGAAAACCAACAAAACAGATGCCTACCTCTGCTCCTTCCCTGAGCTCTTGCAATCTCACTCAGTCCATCAGATTCTTTATTGCAAGTCAAGATTCATTCCACAGCTGAAATTGTGACTCGGGTACCTCATCTTTCCTTCTCCGAAACTTGCTGACTCTCGCTCTCTGTCAATCCAGCTTTTTGGATCCATGTGCTTTGCATCCTGCACGTGATGAGTGTCTGCTCCTTTTCCGTAATGGCATGTGCACTCAGTGTGGCTGTGCTCCCTGCCTCTGCACTTCAGGCACTGTCAATGAGATGCAAAGCCTTTATTTTTCAACTAAATATTTCTCCTACCTCTGCTTCCCTGGATCTGCCATGTATCTGTGTTATCTCCTTTCCAGTCCGTGTGCCCCTTTGCAGAGTACTGATAAAAATTGATTTTCGTCCTGTGAGTAAATCGTACTCAGATGAAAGGAATTGCTCCTACAGGACGTATGAAGGATTTTTGTGGAAAGCACCAGAGGACCACTGAGAGGTATTTTTCATAGCTCTTAAGGCTTTCCTATAGGTTTACTGAAGATAAGCCAGATGAGAAGGTGCAGTGGATTCCAATAATAGAGACCAAGGGACTTTACATCAGTGTGTTACTTGTCTAAGCTGGCATGGCACTTACTTCAGGTGTGCTCAATCTGCAGCTAAATCCTTGTTTGAGGTAGTGTTTAATTCTCAGTCTTCTCCCCAACCCCGTGTATCCTCTATAAATCACCTCCGAGGATCTTGGGTGAGTCTTTCACCAAAGCTTTGTGGAACAGATGTATTTCTGTGTCAGTCCACCCTTTCCATAGTGTAATAACTTTGATTTCAGCAGCGGGGCAATGAGTGTAACTGTTCAGATATCTTTGGTTGCATATCATGCTGAGTCCATTTCCCAGTAAAGTTAATTTCACTATGCTTTTTCTGTTTACATTTCCAAACTTACTGAGTCACACATTAGTACCCATTGTAGCAAATAGGGGCCAAGTTGCCCAGAGGATGTCAAACAGTGTCTGTGAAGCCTGTCAGGTAAGATCTTTTCCACCAGGATCCATTTAATTCTCAGCTTTCCCTTACAAAAGGGTGTACACCGCATAATTGACCTCATTTAACAGTTTGTGTTCCTGCAATCAGTGAAAGCATCTTCCGTGGTTTCCAGTATTGCCCATCTAGGTCATGCTTAGCAGTTCACCTCCAAAATAGCTGTTAGTGTAGAGAGGTGACAAATAGGTGTCAGATTTGGGAACAAGGAGGTCCTGTAGCTAGTGCTGCATTGCCCTACTTTGGGGCTAAATCCCCTGGCCGAGGTGGCCCTTGCCTAGCAGTGTCATGGCAATAAGGGCTTCAAAGAAATCTAAACGCTTTAATTTCTATTCAGTGCATTAATCTTTTTCAGTGTTAAAGAAAACAATTTAAAGCAATCTGGAAGGCATGTAAAAAGTATTTTAAATTGGTGATATTTATAGCTGCTTCATTTTTTTTTGAAGTCCCCATTCTTAACAGGCAGTAACAGCAATTCAGTAGCAATCCAGTTCCTGCCAGTAACCTTCTCCTAGGAAAAAGGATTTCAGTAAGCTTTATCACTCAGCATAGCCAACAGAAATATTTGATACTAAGAGCAGTGGAACCAGAAATCCACTTCAGATGTCCTTCAAACGGCTAGATGAGCAATTCAAGGAGATGTGGAATAGGAAACTCAGAAAATGGAGCTTGACTTTGATACTTACTTGGTGTGATAGAGTAATTTACTCTCCATATAGATCTTACTGTATAAGAAAAAGGAAGAAAGAGGAAGCAGTAATGTGTCACCTTATCTAAATAAGGTACCTGTCATTCCTGAAATTCTGTTTAAACTATGATGGATGCTCTTATTCAACGAGAGAGATTTTTCCCCACGGTGAAAGACGATCCTTTCAAACAGAAAAGGACTATGATGAGACTGATTTTCCTTCTTATGGATAAGGCTGAAACAATGCAAAAATAGCTGCAGAGGAGGTGCCCTGGGATCCCTCTCTGACCACTTGCAATGTGTCTAGTCATAGAAAAGCCAGTGATCTGAACAGAGAAACAGCTGGGCTAATTGTCTTGCCAGAAACATCTGTAATCCTTGAAGTGGTAGCATACTCTCCTGATCTGATGTGTTTATTTCCTAAGAAAGTTTTGTTTTCAGTTAATTTTGATTGACTGATCTGTCATTCCAGAACTTAAATCTTTTTGCTATTTATCCACAGTTCTAATGTCAATGCTAATTTAACTAAAGACATTAGCTAGAAATAGATCTGCGGTGTTTACTCATTTTTTTCTTTTATTTTCCCAAAGTTAATATGTTTTTTTTTCCCCTGTAGCTTCTATTTGAACACCGTTTTTAAAACAGTTGATGTGGGCACTGCATTGACCTATTCCTTAGTAATCTAGATGACAACTCTCCAAAATGTGTGGTGAGTGGAATCATGCACTACACTGTTTATATCGTACAGCAAACTCAGTGATCTCTCTCCCAGACTAATATAAATAGGTATAGGAACGAAAAAGTGCTTTGTGCTGTAGTGGTGTCAATTAAAACCTACTTCAGCACAATAAAGAGTGTGAATTGGGCCCCCAGATATAAACAGGGTCACCTGTGAAGGCTCACTGGTACAGTGCATGCATGGGTGCTTGGGGGAGCTGGGGGGAGCACAAATGAGCACTGCCTGCCTGTATCACAAATTGCCATTATTTTCTGTGTTGTTTGTAACCTCAGCTGGGAAGCCAGGGACTAACCCAGCCACTGGAAAGCTGCAAAATAATTTAAAATCCATAACTCATTAGGTACACTAAGTCACTGAAGCCAGGAAGAGTGGCCCATGCACTCTACAAGCTGATCAACCTGTCATCATTCTTGAAAATATAATCTTTCCAAGAGCTGTGGGGTTCCCTTCTCCGCTGCTTGGGAGCCTTTGTGCTGCACCTATCCTTCTGAGTGGCAATTTTGGGGAATGGAGATTTAAAAGATGGCTATACATCCACACACACAAAAGAATATTTGATGGACTTTGTGGTTTTGGTTTTTTTTCCAAAGCAGTCGAGTACCGCACCTACAGCAGCGACGTTACTTACAGGAAATAAAGTGAGCAAGGGCTTAGACAGCTCTTTCTTACAGCCCACCCGCTGGAACCACAGGCTTTGTATTAAAATGAATGAGTTGCACTTATAGAAAGTGTATTGAAAGACCTGCCTAAACTGCTTTACTGTGCCTAATATATGCTGTTGCTCTCAGGAACCAGTTATGTTCTAGGGACACAGCAGGGCTTTGCAGGCCTGCCTGGAAGTCCCAAACCCTGCTCTGACTGAAAATCCTGCAGAAGCAAGTTCATTTACACCTCTTCAATGTGCTGTTTCATTGTTTACACAGTATTTTCATCAGAGTGTGCTGCTCATTAAGCATGGGAGAACCTGACAGACGGGACCTGGAACTCTTGCCGTCAAGTTTAGCCCGAGTCTATCTGACATCTCAGCAGGGGAAGCGGAGAGCTGCGATTCTGAAAAAGGCGTTTTGCAGTCTCTAATCTTGAGTATACAGCACTGAGAAGAGCTGCTTCTGCATAATGTAATTCATACCATCAGGAACTGTACATTTTAAGTCACAGATCTGTACTTCTTGAACCCCATTCTCTGAAGTCATTTGCTTTGCTCGCTGACATTTTAAGTGTTCTGTGTTTGGTGCCAGTAGATTATGACATTTTGATGTTCAGTTAGAAATCCAAAATAGCAATTAGGGAATTACAAATTGCAGAAATCTTGCCATATAACTATTAATTATATTCCTTATTGTCTTAACGAGTAAATGATTATACAAAAATGTCTCTTAAATATAACATGCAAAACCTTGTTGTAATTAGGGTATTCCTGAGATGTCAGTCCCTACTCAATAGAACTGGCTTATCTCTAGAGCCTGCTGAAGCTGACAGTATTTCCAGGTGAAGAACAGTGCTCAGGAGGAATAGAAGTATGTGTATGTGTGATTATAACCTGGAGACTTAGATACTGACTTGAGCTCTGGGAGATGTTGAAATTCTTGCCTGATCTAGGGCATGATGTGTCATCCTGGATTGCTGCAAGTCAAGCAAGCCTTATTGGTATTACCTTTTGTGAAGAGATTTATGAGAGTGAAAATATTTCAACTTTGATGGTGTAGGATATTTCAGCAAAAGCTTTCCAAACGTGTCATGGAATGGTGCCTTGGGAGTACTGCTTGCTTTGCTGCCTCACTACAGCAGAAATAGTGCTTTACATCTATAGGCAAATTAAATCTCTCCTTTTAGTCCTATTTGCTATGCTGACTTTGTTCCGATGCTGTCCTGCACTCAGCCTGTCCTGATGCTAATATTATGCTCAACAACAATGCTAAAGTGTAAAACTCTCACGTAATGCTGGAGCAAAGCTGAAGTCCCTGGGAGAGCAGCTTCATGACGGCCACGTTCAGAAGATTAGGTCTCGTTTGCATGAGGAAAAGCAAGGGTACAGTAGAGAAGGCTTAGAAAGTTTTTGGGAAACAGACTCAGCTTTGGACTTCCAACCAAGCTCAGTGCTTGTGCCAGGCCCCATAGATAGCCCTAGTTTAGATTCGGTTAATTCCAGCATGAAAACCACATTGCACAGATATCGAGTCACATCACTTTCATTCCGTGGGTCTCTACGTTACCTTACTTGCTAATAAGCAGATTGAAGTCTTTCCTGGTCTGTTGTCCTGAACCCACCAGGGGCTGGAACTGTGGCTTGCCTCTCCCCCACAGGAATCCTGCTCTTGTGCTCCACAGTGAAAGCTGCTTTGTTAACTGCAGCCACTGCTACAGTGCAATCTGCACCTGCTATAGAACAATTAGTAAAAATACGATAAACATACAGAAAATTCTGTCCATTGCACACCCGGATCGCCTGTGTTTAAGTGCAGCTCTGAATTTCCTCAAGCTCTCCAAGTGTAGTGTGATGGACACACAAAGAACTGTACTGAAATAGAAAAAAATAATGTTTGCCTATAAAATAAGATCTTCTAACCACCTTTCCAGCAAGACTAGCTGGGAAATAGAAAAAGAAACAGCTTGAGAGGTACATTTTCAGTCATCTCTAAATGCCCTTTTCCCCCTCTAATTTACTTCCAGACAGTGCACACATTTTAAATGAATACTTAGCTAAAAACTGAAAAGATGTTAAAAAATGAAATGAATACATTGTGTTCTAAAGAAGAATTGGAGACAGAGGTCGTTCAGATTGTTTTAAAAAGGTCTTTATCTCTCAGTGATGATGACAATACTGGCAGTGAAATAATGGAAGCTGGGAAACAAAAGCTCTGAAATAAAGCTCTTACACGGGCCATGCTTTTCCCAGAGGTCAGTTATCAAGGATGCTAGGAATGTTTTCTGACTTGTGCTGGGGTATAGAACAGGTATTTAAGTTTTAATAAACTGTTGGAAGCAGGATGTGGTGAAGAACTGGCAGACTCCGTGTGTAACCAAGACTCTGGAGACCTGGGCCATGTGCAGCACCGGGAGATTTGAGCTGCTCCTGTCCCGTTGATGTACATTTCCACCTCACATATTAAAAGCGTTTTAAAGCTTAAAGAGAAAAAGATTTCAATTTTTGTATTTCAGGTTTCTCTGACAATCTATGGCAGAAATTACTCCTAAATTACTTTAAGAAAATATTCGTATGTATAATTTCAGGGTAATTTATTTGAATCAGGAAGCTCTGGTGACAATTTCACACGTAAGATTTGGTTAACTTTCCTTAAGAATTAGTTGCCTATGGAAATTGAAATTATATGAAACATTTCAAGAGGTTACCTTAGGAGCCTAAGAGGAAAGTAACACTGAATGAGTGGAGAAAACTAATTAGAAGACCCTGATTTACTTCTAAAGGATTGCTGTCCTGTAACACTTTTGAGCCAATTAATAGGTTTTGGCTAAGTTCAAGTCAAGTCATTAGGATTCTTTTCTCTCTTTTAAACCCTAATTAAATGTTATCCTCTTTGTCAATACTAAAAAACAAATTTTAAAAAATGAGGAGGAAAGGGGAGAGAAGGAGCAGAAAGACCAGACTTCAAAACAATGAGCTATTTGAAAGATAGGAGAAAAAGTCCTCACAAAGAAAGAAAAAGGAACTGTAAATGTTTTAAAAATTAGGAAGCCGTTAAAAAATAAAATTCATTCTGTACTGTGTAGCCAAACCATTCTCACCTGCTGAGAAAGATTTAATAGAAACATCAAAATATGTTTTTAAATTTTGGAAACCCATTGTTAAAAGCGCCCAGATTATAGGTGCATTAAGAAAGATCTGAAAGAAAACAGTTTTATTGGTATACATGCTCTGTAGATAAACCCCAAATCTGAGGAAGAAGGAAGAATCATTTTCAGCATGTTTATTGCCCTTTCCTTTAGAACGAACTCTTGTTCAGCCATAGTTATTTTTGTAGAAAGCTGTGACCATAAGAACTGCCATTCAGCAGTGGGTAGCTCCAGATAAATCACAGAAGGATGCACACCCCATACCTCCCTCATCCTGATCGCTTTTGCTACAGTCCAGTGAAAATCCTGGTACAGGAGTGTTATCTCTCTTTGAGAGTGTTACTTACCATTAGCTATGGCAACACTCAAAAATCTACTTAAAGCATAAATCCAAGAACATAAATTTTACCTACAAATTGACCAATGCTGACGTAAATTACTCATTTATGGCCAAGAACAGAGGTCACTCAGGCAATCAAAAGGTCAGCTACTAAAACCAGGAGCAGTGAGCAAGGCTCCTTGAGTGTCCAGATTTTTTATTTATACAAAAATATAAATATTTCTATTACTCCTTGCATTCCAAGGAAGAAAAATTCTGCCTTCAGGAAAATTTGGCTTTATTAGTGCTGTCCTGCAGAAAGGTATTTTTATTTCTCTGGCTGGGTGGTGTAGTGCCTTCTCCATTCATCACAGTGTGAGGTAAATGTGGGGCTATCAATGAGAGATCAGAGCGCTCGGCTCAGAGTCTCTCACATAACAAGGAGGATAACAAACCCTCAAAGGAAAATATGTGGGAGAGTTCTGTCTCCCTTTACAATAACACCACTCCGTAGCAACTGGTTTGAACTAGACTGTGCAAGGGATGTTGCAGGCTTCCTAAAAGGCTGGTAATTCTCTCTTCCTCATGGGAGGAAGAAAAAACCAGCCCCCTGACAATACACACATGTATCAAAAGCTGTCAGGCTTTTCAAGTTCCTCCTGCATTGCTCCATTCCCTTGGTATTTTCCAACATGCTTGCTTCTCAGCCGTCTGTTTTGTTTTGGATCTTGGAAGTTCAGAATATGTCTCAGGTTTTTGTTTCTCGAAAGTGGAAAAAAAGAGGTGTCTCACAACTTTTTGCAGGCATGTGTTTGATTAATAACCACGTCAATAAAACAGCTGTGGTAACGTAGATGTTTCACCCCTTTTTCTGCGATTGGAGATAAATTGTCACAGGGCTGTAAGGCTGGTGTATCATGATGTGTGTTTTGACTTTTGTAAGGCATTTATAGGCATTCCAAGACTGCTGTATTTGCCTCAGTGGCTTTATAGTTGAGCAAAACACCCAATTATTGAGTTCAGAGTTCTAAACTTGCTATTAAGCAACCTTTCACAGCTAACAGTTCTGGTTCTGAGGGTGATGCTCTCATTTATAGTCAAGTTGCATAGAGTTTCTTCATTGATCATCCAAGTTTTTAAGTGATTTTCAACAAATTTTGACCACTATTTCCCACAGGCCAAAACACTGTGGATGCCCTGAACTTAAGATAACTTTTAAAAATCACGTGCTGTTGCTAATATTTTACATTCTTATCAGTCAAATTATGATGTTGTCTGACAAGCTTTCAACTGGCACATCGTATCTTGCAAAGAGAGCGTTTTATATCTGAAATTATATGCTCAGTAACTCTATTCGCTAATAAAACTGCAATACATATTGGAACTGGAAATTTAGAACCAAAATTCACCTCCTTTTCTAGTATATAGAATCAAATCTGCATTATTTTGGGGCTATTCAAGCTGAAGTTTCTTCAAGTGTGTTTTAAAGCACAGTATCACACTCTAGTCATAATCCTTGTTCTCAGTTCTGACTCCGTACACATATCAGAAAATAAAATAATTATTTTTACAAGATACGTTAACTCACTGGGGACCTGGCTCTTACCCTTTTTGTTATTTTCATGGATGGTGCACATGTTCTACTTGCTCACTATCTGCTGTGTGCTACAGTCTGTTGTATTTCTTAAAATATGTGACTGCACAGCCAAGGAGGAAGCCAACTGTTTGCCTGGTTCTGGCTGTCGCACTGGGTCGTGCAGACCTTCTGCAGGGAGTGCTCAGTTGCTTTCAGCAAAGGAAAAGCTCAGCCAGGAGAGGCTTTTCCAGGCTGGGAGTTGGAGTAGGAGAGAAGGGAGCACATCTGCAACGAATCCAAAGGTTTGGAAACTGTTAAGAACAGGGAGCAGAAATATCACAGCAGGCTTCGGAGCCAATGGAAGAAAATCCTTTTCACTGTGCAGAGCAGGCATACATCCTTTTCTCTATAAAAAGTTCTACTTCTCCTGTAGGTTTTTGCAAAACTGAGTTGCTGCTTGAGCTACAGCCAGTTTCCAAAGACAGGACACTGCCTAGGTCTTCATCTGCTTCTATTGAGCTTGCCTCAGATTTAGTCTGGTTTAATTATGCCGATTTCTCCATAATTTTTCTCCCTCCTAACCCAGACTAATGTTACATTCTGTTGTTTAGTTTTCCAAACTGTCAATCTGCTCCAGTTTCATTCTGTCTTTTTCACTTTTTAATAGCTTTCTATAAGTTTAAGCTGTCTGGGGATCTTTTTCAGTCATGAGTCTGTGATCCCCTTTACCATCTGGCCTTGGGGGAGCAATTCCACAAATTATTTAAAATAACATGTTTGCCTCAGCATAATCAAATCTATTAAATCTCCTTGTTCTTGGTTTTTCATATGAAGCAGATAACTTCCAAGAGATGTATTATTTTTAGGAGTGTAACATTCTCTAAATTCCTGTAACTGATAACTTAGTCTTCATCTGATAACTGAATTGGTGTTCCTCACTTAGCTTTTAAAATAGAGATTGCTCAAAGTCAGTGCTACTAACTTGTAAGATTAAAATAAACTGGTATCTTTTTTTCTCATCTTTCATTTAAACAGCTCAATTTTCCTTTTGCTTATATATGTAAATATAACATTCCTGCTTGAACTTGTTTCAGTGACTTGCTGTGTTCATGGATATTTCTTGGAGTTCTCCATTGGCCTTGCCTTCTAATTTGCCATTTCTCTCCCAGTTCTCCTACCAGCTGCAGTTCAAGATCCCAGTTAATGAGAATCATGAGTTTGAGTCACTCATTTTGATGGCTCTGTAGTGTAACTAATAGATTAACCAATAACAAAAAGTTCTTATAATGGGAAGCTGCTTCATTTTCCTCCGGTTTGCAAAAGCCGGTCTCTCCTATTGATGTCACTGTTGTCAGAGATGAGGTAATCCACTTCTGCTCAGCAGTTCTATTTCTTTCTTCTCTCACAATGTACCAGTGAGCACAATGAAGTTGCACACTTTTGGCCATGTTTCCATTTAAATGCTAAACCAACTTCTCCTCCCAAAACTACTCCACGGGCAGATTATCAGTCTTTGCCACGTTGTACCTCCACTTTTTAAAAAGGTCCTGGGTGACAATCCTGACACTGTTACAGCTCTTTGTGTTGGGCCAGGTTATCTCACTCAAACTGTTCTTCAATGCCGTTGGTTGGGATAGCCAGGTTTTGGGATTAAGTTCAACAATACGTTGTTACAAAGTGACTGTAAAAGTGTAGAACCAAAATCTTTTGTGACCTGCTCTGAGGGTGGATTATAAAAATAGAAAAGTAGAAGGGAAAAGAAAAAATTTAAAAAGGATAATGGCTCAAAAAGCTTTCAGAGTACCTGAGAACCATATTGCAAAGGGTGAGTGTGATGCTGGCAGATTATTGGCCTTCCACCTAGTATTTATAAACATGCTTTTGTAGGAATTGTGGGACCAAAAGAAATCTGTCACAATGCACTTTAACTCTTTGACAACTTGGAGCTTTTTAAAATCTCCTTTAATTCTGATATTTGTTTAAGTTTGTACCATCTGTAGATCTCAAACTGTTTTCTTTGAAAATGCAACACAGTACACATTGCTCTTTTCTGCTCTTTACTCTTTCTGAGACATCACAGTTCTCTGCTTAGTAAGCAAAGGACTGGCATGAGATTTAAAAAAGTTCCTTACTTGCAGCCTCATAACTTTCAGTTTGCTCATGAATTATGATAGCACATCCAGCTCAATGGTGTTGTATGTTGTTAAGTGTTGCATCTTAACCTTCCTGATGAAAATTCAAAAATCTTCTCAGAAATCAAGCATAATTCATAGGTGCAAATATTTAAGTGAAAAGCAAAACAGTTTTATTGTATTTTATTGCTACAAAATAGTGCTGAAACACTTCCTGCCTAGCCTTATACAAGCATAAGGCCAAAATCTCCAGTGAGGGAATTCTATTCTAGCTTTTTTCTTCAAACTTGAGCCATTTACCAAATGTGTAAGAGCCTCTTGGAATTCCACAGTCAAGTGTGCAGTTGGCAGTTATGTTTCTTGGGCCCCAACTACCATTTATGTGATCGCACAGGAGAACAGGAGGCAACAAAATCTGTTTCCCTACTGGGTCCATCTGGGAATTAAAATGTCTTTAGATTTCTAGGCTATGACAGGCATAGGTTGGATATAGAATAGGTGCTGAAAGGAAGGAGAATTAAATTGCACTGGTATGTAAGGAAGAGTGCATACATATGGGAATACAGCAATGATCTTCAATTCAGGGATTATTCATTTAAAAATTTACTCTGTGTGCTGAAGATTTCCTGCTAAAAATAAGAAATAAGTTTAAAAGCTAAATAAGCCTTTAGTCCCTGAAATTTCAGACACAATAACTCTTGGCCAAGTTTTATTTTTTTATTGTCAGCTACAAAGGGATCTTTTAAACAATATTCAATTGAATTTATAAAAATCAGGTTTTCACCTATACTAATGCAAAAAAAAATATTGTTGTTAAAATAATCAACAAATTGAGTAAAGCACAGATTGGTGTATGGTTCCCATGAGTTAGCCCTCAAATCTTTGTCTCACTCTATCTGGGAATCTTCTACCAGGCCTGGACATTTCAGAACAAGGTCATATGCACACAACACCTTTGAACACACAATTATTCATCCACAGCACAGAGTTGTGGCCTGAATCAGACAGGTTGTCCAGCTGGGCATTAAATATGGTCACACTTTTGGTGCTATCATCTGGTGAATCCCTGCTGGCCACAGTCTTCCACCCAATGGGAAGGGCCAGTGGAATTTGGGGGCTGTTGTAAAGGGGTAATTCTTTTCCTGCAGCTTTCAGCTTCTCCTTCTCTGCTTCTTCGCTTCGAATTTTGCTATCTTGCAGCATGAATCCCCAATTTGTGAAATTCTTTATGGTTTCTTCATTTTGAACTTTTTGTAACTGGTATCAAACCAGTGGCATCACCTCTGCATTCTCACTTCCTTCTTTCCTGGCTTACTGGCCATACATGATTTCTTTCTTACAGACTAAGGTGAGAATTGAAAACTGCTCTTTATCATTAATTTCTTTCAGCAAAGCCTGGCCCTGGAGTCGCATGTGAGCCAGCATAATTTACTGCAGCACCAGGGTTGGCAGCCACAGAGATGTCCTTTCTCCTCCAGCACTGGAAGTGCAGGCGGTGCTCCATACGGTGCAGCCAAGTGTCTGGAATAACTCTTTTAAATTCTGCCTATTGATTGCTTTAATAACAGCATTTCATTTGGCAAAATACTGAAATATTCTATGGAAACGATTTAGGGTACTTAAAAAAGTGAGTTTCTAAACTTGAATTATAAGTGTATATTTACTTTAAAAGCTTATTCTCAAGTGGTTCCGGAGTCTGCTAAAACAGAGAGAGTTGAGAAATTACATAAGGTGGTAACAGTTTGAGCAGAAAGTACAAAGTCTGACACAGCAAACTGGAGAGTCACCCTGCTTCTTCCCAGCACAGCTTGTTTTTGCTGGCTGCATCTCTTCTATTGTTTTTCTGGATGATCAGTAGAGCTATTCCTTATTTCCCCCTTCCTGCCACCTTCTTGTTTTAATAGTGCCTCCTTAATCCTTTGGGAGTCTTTTGCCTTCTTTTTTCTCCTTGGTTTTTCCTCCCTCATTTCTCACACAAACCTATGCTATGTCTTTCACACCTGTATTTCTCTGCTTTCTTGGCTCTGTTTCTGCATCTCACTAACCCTCTGCTCACCACTGTTTTTTCCTTTATCTCTCAAAAATGTGCAACAGCCTGAGGTTTTGGTTTTCTCTTTCATTCCCCTGATCAGCTCCCTGTGGAGTTCAGATTTTCCTCATCTCCACCCCTTTCTGTTCTGCTGGGTTTTTTCCATCAGACTCCTCTTATGTTCCTGTGTGTCCCATGAGACCACGTCGCTATGTTGGACGATTTCAATCAGTTCAGTATTGTTTCCTTTGACCCGTGTGGGATGATGGCCTCTACACTGCAGTTTTCTTCTCCTTTTTTGCTCCCTTTCAAGCATCCCTAGACACCCTCAGCAACACTGCTGATCGTTACAGAAGCTGTTTCTCCTGAGTTACCTGGTGTCGTCTCCTAGTTCTCTCTCGCTGACATGGAGACTCACAGAATAATGGGGATTTGTGCACTGTTTGTGGCTCCTGCTTGGATAGTGCACCCTCGAGCAAGCAATCACAGCAGGGCTGTGGCCATAGGAGTTTTTGAAGCTCAAAGTAAGAGGTGTCTAACTGCAGTGGCTTAAAATGAGCACCAGAACTTCTCCAGTGGCTAGTATTCCACAGGCCATGAAGAAAAGACAAAGTAGATTTACACTGTATCTCTCCTGTTGTACATATCCTCTGTACCAGAAGTTGTCTTTTTTGCGTAGCTCAAGATAAAACAATAAACTCTGAGTGTCTTGAGTTGGTGCTTATTCCTGGCACATCTGGGAACATCAATACTCACTGTGAAGTCATGAAAAAATACCTTGAGGTTTTGTTGATCTCAGCATCTTTCTCAAGTATCAGTAGAAGTTAGTGCTCCAGATATATTTTTTGATGCAGACTCTTCCTAGATCTTTGGGAAATATAAGGATTGTTTTATCCACTGTATCAAATCACTTAATCCATAACTTTAGCAAATGCAGAAATTAGTCTGTTCATGTTTTAATACCTAATACATCTCTGTCATTTTTGCTTGAGTTCCTCTGCGGATTTCAAATGTTTTAATTGGAGATTTCCTCCAAAGAATGCAAGTGCTGAGAGCAGAACTTTGAATTTATTCATGCAGGATCAAGGTCAAAGCTGAAGTTTGGTGACCCAAGCTTCACAAGTTCCCTTTGTAGCCCCAGCTGTCTGCTCTGGGACGCGAGGAGTGTGCAGATATCCCTGTGAATGTTGCTAATCCCTTACTACTCCCCCATAAATGCAGTGTTACAGGATGGGTGTTTGCTCACCAGCTTCCTTCTCCATAGTTAATGGCTCCCTAAACAGGGTTCTAACATAGCTAGGAGGACTATTGACTGTGCAAGTAATTAGCTGCTGTGAAAGTAGGAGAGAAGGCAGCTAATGGGTTTTTAGGCAGTTTCTCTTAGTAAAACATTCTTCCTTATTGTCTTTTGTGTAAAGGACAGGCGTCTTTCTGATGCAGGTTAAAACACCTGAGACTGCTGGGCAGTGGGGTGTGTATGTCACAATTTAACAGCTGGTGAAGTTGCAGGTAAAAGTTAAAACGAAGTGTTGTTTGAAGGTTTGAAGGGTTTTTGTGTGTGGGTGGATTTTTGTTGTTTGGGTTTTGGTTTTGTTTTTGTTTTAACGTGGGTCATTTCACACCTCGTGCTTGCAGTGAAGCTGAAAAATAGTCAAATTATTGCAGATTATCTCAGCTGTTCCGTACAGCCAAAAACGAGCTGTTTGGTGTGGCAAACAAGAGCTTTTCAGAGCTGATCTCTTATTCAGCTGGCAGAGTGAAGCTGTGTCCTAACCAACAGAAGAGCTGAGAACAGCAGTGCATTTTGATCCCCCAGGGTTAGGAGAGCCCGGATGAGGCTCTCATACGTGGAAATGCCATCCCACTGGCATTTTCTTAACTGCAATTTTAAAAGCCAGGTAGTGTGACTGAAATACTTTTTGGTCCCAATTTATGATCCTTGTCAGTCCTTTTCACGTGGGAGCTGTAGTTAATGGCTGTTTGAGAGCAGTGCTGGCGTGGGGCTGCTCGTGGGTCTCCTCTCCGGGTGATGAAGCCCTGCTACGAGCCCTTATGCAAAACTGAACCTAACCTGAACTCATTTTAATGTATCAGCATTCACACGTATTCAGAGACACAAATCTGGAGTGTTAGCTAGGAGGGCCTTTCAAATTAGTGCCGATGCAGTGGAGTATAGAATTTTCCATATTCTATATTACAGATCATCTTAGCTGTGCACCAGGCTATTAAAAATATAACTCATCCAGCTTGTCTATTTTAAAGGCCTCTCCACTGCAGCCAGCTGCCATAGTTGGTTAAATAGGTGCTTGTCACACCAGTTTAATGAATTTAATGTGAAAGCCATTTCTTCTTACTTCTGGCTGTGAGAAGGCTGGCTCAGGTTCTGTTCCGCTGAAGGAATGGAATGGTAGGATCCATGTCATATAATTTTATAAGTGTAATACTCATCAGTACATCAGCTCATATGAAAGGCAGAAGAAAGAGGGTAAGAAATAAGCCCACGAGCCAAATTTCTAATACTTCTAATTCCTCGTGGAAAGATACCACTTTAATTGAAAGATATCACAATAAAAATGAAAAATATTAAATAATTTCATGAGAGAGGGGTGTAACTCGTGTTCCATCTTTCATGCTGTGTTCTTTCCTTGAATAGAATAACACAGATTGATTACTGACCTAATTTTCTAGAGAATTTTGGTATTTAATGTCCATTGTAAGCTCTTAGAAATGTTGTATCCTTGGTAAGGTAAGAAGAAAGCATTGTCTTGGATTTTTAGGAAAAAACCTGCAATCAAAACCTGAATCAAAGGGAAACAACCCTTTCCTTCCCTTCTCCTCCACTTTGTGTTGCACTGATAATTAAGCTGTGCCATGGAAGAAGCATATGTATGGGAGCACTTTCCAGTGCACCTCTAAATCAGTGAGATACTCCCAGTTACCTAATTAACTAGAAGCAACTTTCTGTGTAGTCATTGTAACACTCTTATTTCTAAAATTCACATTTGCTTTTATGTGATCTCATATACAATTTAATTTCCCATACCAAAAAGAAAAATAATAAATGCCAGGATATTACATAGAGTTCCCAGTGTTAATAATTAAAAGGAAATTGCAGTGAGATAAAAAAAAACTGTGTTCTACGAACTACATCTCCTTACAAAGAAAAGTCAATCAGAAAATGCTTTAAAGTATACGATACATAATCAAAATAATTAACAGCAAGGCATGAGACTGCTACCTTCAATCTCACAAGTGTGTGTAAGTAAAATTAAAAGACCTTGGTCACCTTTGGAAATCTTGTGGTTTTTTCAGCAAAAACCTTACATTCTAAATGACTTGTACAAAGTGAGTATTTTAAAGATGATGCCATCAGCTATTCGGGGACCAAAAATTGTGAAGTAGTATTTAAAACTAATTCCACGTTTTATCACTCCAAGCGCACGCGGGCTCTTTTATGTGATGAAGGTTGTGCATCTGATTTCTAGAATCAGATATTTGTTGTCAGAGCTCTTCTTTTGGACAGTCTCCAGGATCAGCTGCAGAATATATCCGGTGTAATAGTTTCTAACAAGATATTTCTGCTATTCCTCCAAGCCCCTTCCACTGCTAATGTGAAGTAGGATTTTCACCAATAAATTGGTTCTTGTTATTCTTATCCAGTGAATAAAGACCCTGGGATCAAGAGAGCTCTACCATATCATTGAATTCATTCTGTAGTATTTTTTTCTTTTTTGATCTAAGGAGTTGAACACTGCAAGTCTTACATGTATGTCTGAAAATTGCTTGGGACCATTTATCCTTGTAAGGACATCCATTTTATTGGAGCTTTTCTCTACCTAGAGTTATTTAGGGCCTCTAAACACAAAGGAATGGCCATCATCAATCTGATGGCTCCAAGGCTAAACACCCTGCTTTACTCCTAAGTGAACGGATTAGAGGAAAGATTGCCAAGTGTCTGTTGTTCTCTGCCAAATTTTCCATGTGTGGAAGTATGTGACAATAGTTCCCCAAATTTCAGGTGTCAGGTTCTTATAGCAAAGCCACAACTTCCAGTGTTGGGTGTCGAGGTCCTTAGGAAGCAAAAGAAAGGTTAAATAGCTGAAGTTATGAGTAATGACCAGCTACAGGCACAGCTTAGGTAAGGCAGGAGAGTTCAATGAAAATGGGATATACAAAATGAAAAAGCCAATTTACTCTGTCAGAAATTAGCTTTAACTGAAATTTCTCTCAGAAAAATAGAAATAGTAATAAGAAGTGAGTCTGGTCAGGTCAGAGGTCATCTCTGCTTTTATCTGAAACCACAAGAGTAGCTGTGCTGGGAATTCCTCAGGAGCAAGGCCCAATCTGTGTCCCCTGCTCTCTTTCCAGACTCTCTCTCTTGAGGTGCATTGAAGTTGTGATACTCAGTGCTAAGACAGATGGAAAGTAACACGTGCAATAGAAGTGTTATTGCAAACACCTATAGATTATTGTAAATCACAGAAACTGATCACACAGCTGAAGAGAAGAATGACCTGAAATCAAAAGTCTGAGCAAAACCTGACAAATCTGGATCAGTATTCTTTTGAAAACTTTCATCTCTGGTACTCCAAATATGTGAATCCTCCTTTTAGGGTGGGACTATCCAAGAATTTCCACCATAACAAACTTAGAATTTAGGTCTACTGTCTTCATTGCACAAACTGTAAAATGTTCCTATTAGGTTTCTGGTTGTAGCAATTGTAATTGAGACTTATTAATGACAATTGTCTTATTCTCCATCTGGTTCCAGCACTGACTTACTGCATCACTTTGTGCAAATAATTCACTCTTCACCTCAGCCTAGAGATTATACAGTAAGGTAAAAAGCACCTAGTAAGTAGCACACTGTTTTATTAGAGGAAAGATCTACGTTGTTCAATTAATTGTTTAGTTTGTGTGTGTTGCTGATGCATGAAGTACTTCTGAGTAAAGGTCTCCTTTGCACAGCGTGGCAAAGCAGAAATAAAACAAGGTCAGCCAGCAGTCCTTAGCATGTCCCTTCTCCTCTTCTTGGGTTTAACCCTCTGGGCCAAATCACCTGCAAAACGTGAGTCAGAGAGTGAAATCATCAAAAAAAATGACCCAGTGCAGGTGCAGAAGCATGTAAGAGCGGAGATCATAATCAGTCAAGAGGCAGACAGATCTGACATTTGCTGAGAGCATCCCTGTATTTTATTGTCATGCCTTGTTGCATACTTAATGAGGATGAGCCCCTTATATGCTGATTTTGCATTACAAATGTTGTTTAGCTGGGGCTGTCAGCTGCAAATAGCTTGTGGCAATACATCTTCCATGCAGCAAATAAACACGTACGCCATTATAGCATACCCATGTTATTGCCACGACTGTAAACAACTAATAAAAGGAATGTATTTACTGTGCCTTACAGTCATTCACTCCAGTCATATTTTTTCCACTTTCAAGCCTATTGACTTTATGGAGCGTTTGGCATCATTTCATCGTACCATCATTGTCTTACTGTGCCATCATTCAAACAAGAGGCATGCTGTATATACCTGCACATGGAGCCAGCCCCACAGGTCAGGATATTTCCATGACCAGCAGGTGTATTGGGCACAATCTCAAAGGCTCTGCAAGTATTTTGTGTGCTAGGAATAGTCACTGACCTCAAGACAACTGACACTGAGATCAGCTTAACTGGTGCTGATAAAGCCAGGGTTGTGGGCTTGATCCCTGTATGGGCCGTTCACTTAAGAGCTGGAATCAATGATCCTTGTGGATCCCTTCCACCTCAGGATATTCTGCAATTCTGTGACATTTAGGTAGGACACTGATGTCATCAAGTCACTTCTGGTAGCACTTGGGTGTGGGGGAAATCAGCGTTTTGCTCTGCAAAACCAAACAGCATGGCTGGATCTGCATGGAAATCTGTCTCCCTCTTGACAGAGGTTATGGGTTATCGAGCTTTATTACACCAGACATGCTTTTGGTGTGGTTTTACTAGTATTTTGCTAGTTTTGAGGATAGAAAACCACATAATTATAGAAAAGTATTATCTCATGATGGTTACCGAACTGTTAGCACCAGAGAAAATCAAATCATGCTTTTTTCCTAAGAAATTTCTCAGGAATTCAGCCGAGCTGTATCTCTCCCTTTAAAGGTGAGTCGCAGGAACTAAATCCAGAAAGGACTTCCTGTATCAAAACCCCAGCCACTGTAACTTTGCTGGCGTATTCTCTTTCAAAACCATATTTTGTTGGTGGTCCTTTATCGCTAATTTCTAATTGAAGATTCTTTTTGGTCTGTTTTAACAATTTGTTCTCTAACTGCCATTATATTTCAGGAGTCAATAATTCCTCTTGCTCCCTTGGTTTTAGCATCTTCATTTATTCTTAAAGACCAGCTGGAGCCTTCTTGGCTAAACAAGGCAAGCTCTTTTAGTCTGTTCTCATGAAACAGCCTCTTCATTCTCACTTTGTTGTGGAAGCTCTTCTGTTTTTTCTGCAGTTTGAATTTATCTAATCTAGGATGACAGAGAATATTTGTATCCAGTATGGTAACATAAGTACTCCTTCATGTTCATCAGAAACATCTTGGCAGAGTAATTTCAGGAGTGAATTCTCATGAGTTTTGAGGGTCATTGTGTTTGTGTATAATCTGCTAAGCAGAAATCCCTATCTTTGTTCTGTAATTTCTAACTGATGGACCCACATCTTATAGAAGAAATCTTTCTGAGTGTTTAAATGCTGAGCTGCATTTTCCCTTCTTGTTCTGCACTACTGCAAACTTGTTGACCCACTGGACGATCCCTTCCTCTGCCTTAATCTGATTTTTCTCCAGTTTCTCAAATTACATCTTTGAACCTCTGTCTGATTTTCATTCCCAGGAATTATATTTGATGCAGCATAGGGTAAATAGCTTCTCTAATACATCCAGGTTGTAATGGACATTCCTTCACTTCTGAATCGTCATTGTCTTAGCAGCCATCCTCGCCTTCTCCCTCTTAATTACTGTCCAAGAAGAAAGGACCAATATACCATAAATTCATCTCTTAACTAGCTGCCACTGCAACCCTTGGAACAAGTTAAATGTGCTGACAATAAACCATCCTGGCCTTTTCAGTTTGGTGTTCGATTGCAGGTAAATTGCATTGTTCCTACTGCCTTTCACGAGTGATATAAACTGCAAGTTGGGTAAAACGTGACGAAGCTAAGTTTGCATCATGTTTTTTCTTCACACATCACTTGCAACACCATTTTATAAGGCAGAAGTGTTACCTGCTGCTGAGGAATTTTAACTGCATCTCCTAACTAAGCTAGTGGCAAATTGAAAACTAATAAGTTGTATTTTGCATATCAAATACAGCTCTGGGGACAAGCTAACCTAGACACCTACTGGATTGCAACTTCCTGCTCAGTAAGAAAAAGTAATAAAGAAAATCATGACAGCTCATTACATGAAAGAATAAATTCATCACCCAGAGCAAAATAAATGCTATGTTATTACACAGTAATTGTGAAGGCATCTTAACAATTTTGTTCATGAAAATATTCAATGTTTTTCAATGCTATCTGTAATAAATGTTATTCTAAAGGCAGCAAAATGATGTAATATGTTTTAGCACTCAATACCTACAAACTGAAGCTGTCAGTGTAGTCAGTTGAGCACAGAGCAAAAATCAGGCAGCTTCTTTTACTGTCAAGCAAAAAAATAATGTTCATAGATTTCTGTGGGTCTATCCTCACTGCGTGTCTTGGAAATGGTGTTTCTTTGCCCTCAGTTTCTGTGTTAAAGCCAATATTGACAATATTATTGAATATGGCAATGAATGGTGTCTGTCCTTTAGGACAGATATGCTTCAGAGCATCTTCCCATTTCTTGTTTCAGAAATTTTGGGTTTAATTTCCGTTAATACTGCACTTCAACCCTGTCATTGGTGAAATATGACCAACTTGTACTCCAGCTTAGGAAAGGAGGACAAATAGGGAGAGTTATAGGGATAAACTTGATTGTATTTGAAATGATTAAGTTATATTTTACTTATAATTATCTTGAAAACTAATCCATTTCATTGTAATTTAAGTATAATTTATATAAATTAGGCACATGTGACATTTCTAATTGGGTATACTTTAATGGTTAAATCATTAGTTTTTAAAATGATAATTGGGCTAGTTGTAAAATTTCAAGGTCTGTGATTTTAAAATTGAATTGCTCTTTGACTTATGTAAAAGAATAGATTGTTAAACGAGTGCCTCACAGGAGAGAAGCAGTCTAGGATATTATGATTTGAATTAGTTTTTCAAAGGAATTTAGAGTAGGCAATCTGTCCTCTGATCTTTCTTTGCACACTAAAAGTATGAGTCAGTTATGCTAAGATAGCTTAAATTGAGAATATAGTGATTTAATTAACGGCTGGAATTGTAGAATTCCACATGTGAGGAAGGAGATGCATTAATGGCTTCCCATACAGATGCTCTAACGAATCCAAGGTATTTTCCACTGGAAGCTATATTTTAAATATAGAGCTGCTTGTTGCAGATGCAGTATGGCCTTTCTGAGTTCGGAACAAGGATTTGGGAAAATCAAGAAAATTGCATCACCTGGAATATTTATAGTCAGCACATAGCTTTGCTCCAAAGGCCCCGTTATTGGTTCGTGTCGCTGGGGAGGGCAGCAGGCAAACGCAGGACACGTGTACATCCCAGCAGCACTTTTGAGTGAGCACCTCCGGGTCCAGTGTAGTGACTTCCCTCTCCACACAGGCCCCAGCAGCTGGTTTGGGTTCAGTTCCACTGTCTGAGTCTCTTGTGGACAGAAGCAAAAGCAGAGCAGGTTCCATTGCCAGTATAACCCTGGAGAAGCACAGAGGCCATCGAATGTCTGTGAACGTGCTGCGGCTGTTGCTCCTCTGGCTGAAGGTCCTGGTGCAGAAACATTCAGCTCTGTGGAATATAGAAATACAGTCTGCAATGTGATAGAAGAAATGTTTGCCACAGCTTGGTAGTGCAGCAAACAGGGACAGTTTGTAAATCATTTATACCAGAGCAAATGAGAGTTACATGGGAGTCAGTCCCTCCCGTGGTTTCAGCAGGGGGAAATGGCCCAGGTGTTAGGACTGAGTGCTTTGAGTCATGTAAAAGAAAAGGTTGTTAAGTGAGTGCCTCATGGCAGACGAGCAGCTCAGGACATAATGATCCAGACTAGTTTTTCTGAGGAATTTAGAACAGGAAGATCTGTCCTCTGATCCTTCTTTGCACATCAAAAGTGTGAGTCACTCGTGCTGGGGACACGAGGCTGCCTTCTAAAGAATGACTGATTGGACAAATTTCAGTCTGGAAAAGAAACAACTGGGGAAGCGAAGGAAGTTTATAGAGTGGTGAGACTTTTGGAGAAGCAGGATAGCATTCCCACTTCCAATACAAAAATGGAGTCCCTCAGCGATCCCGGAGCTGTGCTCAGACCAAATGAAGACTATTCTTCCTGTTAAAAGCATCTGAGTTTAGGAAGCCACTAAAGGATACTGGAAGTGCCAGAAGTTTGCAAGGTTTCTAGACCGTTCAGGGAAATAAACCCATTGAGAATTACTCAATACATAGAAACCATACCTGGCTGAAAAAGCCCCTGAACAGGAAAAGTTTGGGTGCTGGAGGATAGGTGGTGTGTGCTTTTCCCTCTGCCCTTGGTATCCACTCTTGAGTTAGTACTGTCAGAGTTGCTTGTGCTAGTTGGACATTTGATCTGGAACTGTTTCAGCTGTTTGGGGGCTTTCCCACATTTTAGAGTAGGCTTTGCTCACAGTTTCCAGACTTGGCTGCTTCTCTGATGATCAGTCAAACCAATTAAATGATATCAGCGTCTTCACTGAGGAAGCAAAATGCAAACCCTTATTGCAGATCATGTGAAACAAGCATCTATTTCTTTCTTCTTTCTCTATAGTCTCATTGTCATTCAAACTTTGAGCTTGGTTTTAATTAATGTGATTTCAATTGCCAACCCAGCAAAAATTTCTCACAGCCTCAACTGGCTGGACCCCCCAGCACAGGTTCAACAAAAGACTGAGCTTGGGAAATGTAGCTCAGGAAATCTAACCCCAATCTGTGACAGAAGCTTTGAACCCTGGTTCCTCTTCCTTGATCATCCAGGTGGTTGTGTCCCAGTCTCTTGGCCTAGCACTGCTTTTGTAAATCTGCCAACGCTGGTATGTATGATGGTCTTTAAAAAACTATATGCAAAAATGGATTGTTCGATACTGCTCAATTAGGCATTCCCATTCAAATTGTCAGTTGTATTTGCCTACCCCGGATGGAGCTCTCAGATTAATTTAATCTGTGTTTACTGTCTTTTCTCTCAGAGTTGTTTCTGACAGCATAAATATGTTGATTTCTTTGTATGCTGCTGATGTCTCTCAGGATTCACCAAATAATTAATACCAACATCTGTTTAGTATGCAAATACTGAAACCGTGCTGTCCTCAGATTGCCATTTGGATGGGAGAAAAATTAGGCTACAGTTTGTCTCCAATCAGATGCTCAGTTCAGGCTTGTTTTGACATGTTTTTTCTGCTCGATACCTCTAAAAAGAGAGATGGCAGCAGCCTTGGTGCAATCAAGAAATAGCTCCAAGGCTTAAAGGCTGGACAGTGTCCTGTAGCTTCTTTTTTAGGGAAACAAATGTTGTTTCAGATTATTATAAAGTAGGTTATGTCGATTTTTTTTCCCATATAATGTACAACAGAGTGACTTTTCATATTGCAGCCATCAGACACTCCCAGTTATGAATACTTTATGTGCAACACCATGACATACAGAAGTGTGTGTGGTCTGCATAGTAAATACCTGTTCAAAGTATTCTGAACAATTTTTTTTTAATTTACAATTACAGTTATGGTCCAGAATTGCTGAAGGTTACATTTCAGCAGTCATGTATGGGAGAAGAGTGGCACCAGTATTTTAAAAATAGGACATAACTATTCCACTGCTGTGGCAAGCCTTGACTTTTTAATATCTACCACTGTGACACCTGAGTGATTGATGTGCACGTTCTGTTGCTCCCACCTTATTCCCAAGGATTGGAAGTGCTGCGGCAAACGTAAATAACGAAGTGGAACAATCATCCTGATACTGAGAAGTTGCACATTGTGAAAAACACCGTGTTATCACTCGGGAAAATGTGTTGTCATACAATTCCAGTATCATACCATCTTCATCTTACATTTGCAGAGTCTTTGCCAAAGGATCCAAAAGTTCCAATGTA
The DNA here is from genome assembly GCA_013397755.1 of Cnemophilus loriae. Lineage (NCBI taxonomy): Eukaryota > Metazoa > Chordata > Aves > Passeriformes > Corvidae > Cnemophilus > Cnemophilus loriae. The sequence goes on along the minus strand of VZTF01003492.1, from coordinate 327,562 downwards.
CACACGAAACCCAACTTGCACTTGCTTTACCCACGGATGAGGCTTGGCTTGTCTCCCACTGGTGTGAAAGACACCGATGAAACTGTCTGCAGCATTTGCTGAAACTGTAAGTGCAAGATCCTGCACCACTCAGTGGTTTCTTGTGTTTTGTTTCGAGGTCTTAGAATGAGAAACTGCAGCGTGTCAAAGGGACTGTCAAAGTGTCACAAAGATTGGCTTCAAAACAAAAATTAACTCCGAAATCAGTGTGGCTCCTATTGCAAGAGTCATGTAGCCTTGTTCAAGAACACAGTCCAATTTGACTGAAAAATCTGAGCCATTAGCTTTTTGTAATAATGTTATAATGTAAGACTTGGAACATGCTAAAAAAACACCACCAAAACACAAAACCGCCATTTATCTTGCATAATCAGGGCTTTTTGTTAGAAATAGCTATGCTTTGAAAGAGTAGTTTCCATTGGAAAATTCAGATTCATTGTGGCAGTGATGGAGACAAATCAATAGTAATGAAAGTCCAAAGGAGCCTGGAAAATTACCTTATTTTTCGCACTTCGAGTGCACGGTTCCCCTGAAACGTAAAGAAAATATCTAAAGAACAATTACAAGCCATTTTTAACTGTACTCCTAATAACCAGCTACAGTTAAAACTGTGGGTCTGTTCAGAAATATCTGGGAACAATTTGCATCTTTTTCCTACTGGAGTAGGAATTTAGAAAAAAGTTTGAAAATCCAGTCTTTCTGAAGGCCTTATTTTTTTATATTTTATTTTAAGTTTACATGAGAAATTAATAACTGACTCAACTGTAATGGAGTAGGTTTGAGATTAAAGGGAGCTAGAATTTGTTGAATTGGTAATAAGGCCAGACCATCAAATTGTTACAGATCAAATCTCAGACTAGAGCAGTGCCTGTGCTGGCTGCAGTTGTAACTACTCAAGCTGTGCTGTTCCGTTAAGGGCAGTAATAGAGTTAGGAGGAATTTGGGGAACTCTGCTGTCAGTGGTTGATAGAGATTCTTTAATGCCACTTGGGTCAGCACAAAAACCTCTCTGGGAGACTGAAGATTCATTCTTAGCAAAGATTTGTAGGAAGAATAAAAGAGGAGGATGAGAATCTGAGAACTAGATTTTCAGTCTTTGCATTCCTCTGTTCCAGGGAAGAGCATCATCTTAGATGATGCTAAGGCATGAGGTTAAATAAAACATTGGTTTTAGTATGCGTTAGGAAAATAACATTTGATATGTGTTAACAGATTAAAGTTAACCATGTTATCATTACATGGTTACTACCAATGCTAAAATAAATTTAACAGCATTTACTTAATCCATTTAATTATATTTGGCCTGTCCAGTTAGTGAGCTCATGGGAAGAATATGACTAAATGTCTGGTTATAATACTAAATCTGAATGCATCATTATTTCTGCTAAAAATAAAGATAATATTTTCTAATTTTCCTACCATACTGAGAACTATTGGTCATCTCTTAAGATGATGAAGGCAAAAGGACTTTCTCATACTATATCCTCATATAAGAAAAGTAGGAAGTAATATCTAGAACATTCTGGAATTGCAAAAAAGTATGTTGCTGGAGGATTTTATTAACAGTCACTATAAAGAAAGATTTGGTAGCAAATATTTCTTTGAATAAGGTACTCAGGTGGGAAGAAATCAGGCAAATAATAAGGCATAGCACAGCAGTTTTGCTCTAATCAGTGAACCTCCATGGCTGAAACTACTCATCAGTGTTTATCAGACAAAACATCTCTGCTGTCTTCTAAAAGGAGATCTCTGCAATATCTGCTGGACTGCTGCTTCCAGGTTTTTATACCTTGCTTCCTTTCAGATATGTTTTGGTGTCTTTGCTATTTCCTATTTCTTTTTAAAATATTGCCGGGCACCTTGATTTTATTCAACTTAATTACTTGAAAAGAGTGTCTAGTCAAAACAGCTGAAAATACACTTTATTCATAATGACAAGAAACCCGTTGAGAAGGCAGCTTGTGTCTATAGTTTCCCTAAAATATGGAAAAGCTGCTTCATTTCTGGGGAAGCTTCTATAAGAGGCAATCAGAGTCATCTCATCCATTGCAACTGAAAGAATATTGTTCTATCCCATGGATACTACTGAAAGTACCAGAAGTTAGGGATGGAGAGCTGTAGAGATGCTTTCGGTGTAGACCACGGAATCATTAAGGTTGGAAAAGCCCTCCAAGACCACGAAGTCCAACAGTTAACCCAGCCCCACCACCACGTCCATGTCCGTGTGCACATTCACACGTTCTTTGAACACTTCCAAGGATGAGAATTCCACCACTTTCCTGGGCAGTCTGTTGCAGTGATTGGCAATTCTTTCTGTGAAGACATTTCTCCTAATATCTAATCTAGAACTCCCCCAGTGCACCTTGAGGCCGTGGAACACACCAGTTTGTTCTCCCCAGTATTTGAAAGTGACTGCTGCATGCATCAGCCTTTGATTAAGAGATTGCCCCAAGTAGATCATTCTTATATACCAAATGATCTACCCATAAAAATAAAACTCTCCTAATAATCTTTTGGTATTTTAGCGTCAGCTAATTTTCTGCTGAGGAGAGCAGAATGTGATTAAGGCAACGGAAAACATTTTATGGAGTGACAGGTGGTCATGAAATTATATTAGCATTTAAATGACGAAAATGAAACCTTTCCTTTCCTGGTCTGAGAATGTCAGAAAGTGAAGAGTCAGGATTCATCCTCTCCTCCTATTTCCCATGGGTTTTATTTTACTTTAAAAACAGCTGTTAATTCTGTCTCACAAATTATGAAGGATCTAAAAGAGAGTGTCATGACTCGCTGTGGATACTACTAGAAAACATTTTCCATCTGTGTGACATATTTTAAAAAAGCCCTTGGCCACTCAGAGAGCCAGCTCTGGGAACTTAATCAGATGTTTTTCTTCTCTTGTTAACTAAGAATCAACTCTAGGGAGTGTTGAGATCACCGTGGTATTTATTTTAAGTGAGTGATTGAATGATTCCTGAGCTGCTCTTCTGGAAAATGAGGCAAACCCCTGCTTTAGAGGTCACCTCTAATTAGAGATCAAAAAATAACTGCAGATAACTTCATCAAAAATATAAATAACTAATCAGTACGAGTCCAGTGGCTTTGTCTTATAATTAGTCCTGTACAAAGGCTCCTTGAAGTCAAATGACAGTTGGGTCTCCTGCCTCAAACTTCACAAACGAACCAATAGTTTCAAGCTGATGCTCCCTTTGAACTGCTCTCCCAGGATAAATTACTGATGGCCTAAATGTTACATTTACATTTATTATTCTCTATTACCAAGAACATGTGAAGCAGCAAAAGATTAAAGCCGCAATTACTGAAGTTAGAACATTGGAAATGAAGTTCAAACACCAGAAATTAATGTTTAGGAAAACAGAAAAGGCAGTCACCTGAGGCCAGCTCTAACTAAATAAAATCAGTGGCTTCTACATCTAAGAGGACGTTTACAGATGATCGCTTCTGTGCTCATGAATTTTTGAGTGAACTGCTGGCAGCTTGTGCAGTTGGGTTTGGATGCAGTTGGATAAGGCCTTGGTGGTCAGAAGGATGACCAGCAGTCCTGGGCCTCTGACATCTCAGACTGCAAGGGAGGTAACAGCATCGGAGGGAATAAACTTGTCCCAGCAGTTGTCCTTTAGGAAAGGTTTCGTAAATGCTACTGAAGTTGTTGATTTTGCTTTTTTTTTTTAATCTTGGTTATCTTTCTGGTTTGCTTTTTTGTTTTCTCTGTTTCATGAAGTGCTGTTTTGTGCGGTTCTTGGATTTGTTTCTCTTGATAGACAAAACACAGTTGACTGAGTCCCTGTCAGTTCGAATGTGTTTTCTCAGTTTTGGAAGGAGAGGATGAAAACGGGAGGAGATGCTCAGAGAAAGAGTAGGGAATTGTTTGGACCAAGTTTGGGTCTCTTTATGCTCTAAGCCATCCCTGTGTCCTCCTGTCTGCAGCTCCATAGAGAAGAAATTTATCCAGGCTGTGTATTGGATGCCAGGCATCAGGGCAGGGCCTGCACGCAGCCTGCCTCGCAGGGGGAAATGCACCATGGTGACGAGTGTGAACCTGTGCTCAGCCTTCCCCAGACATTCTGGGGCTCTGGAAAACTCGGCAGAAAAGGCACTTCTGCCTTTTCAGAGAGTGGCTGCACGGGGGGAGCGGAACAGTTGCCATGCCTGGGGCCCATGGACAGAATATGGCCCCGTGCATTGCCTCTGTGTGGCTGTTGTCTGCTCCATCCCCACACTGACGGGGGCTCACACAGTGGCCGCTGATGAGGTTGTTTTTCAAACATTTCTCTTCACCTTTAAAATGATGAAATTAAGCTCCAATAGTTATTAAGAGCTAAAAATAATGATTTTACTCGCAGTCTGCATCGTAGTAGCAGGCGCAGCAGAATATTGATCTGCGCTCTGTGTCATATTATATTTACAATAGGGCCTGATCGATGTGCTATTTCTGAACCCACGGTTCTCGTGGGTATGAAATTGGGGTATTTTATTGTAAGACTAATGTACACAGACAAATCACAACAGGGTAGTCCGGGGTGCTGTACATGAGCTGGATGAAGCAACGAAAAGGTCAGCTTTGTATCTCTTCTGGTTTTTAAATGGGATTGCAATTTTT
>VZTF01003492.1:222801-322868 GCA_013397755.1 Cnemophilus loriae | reverse complement strand
TTTTTTTTTTTTTTATTTCTGGTAAACAGAAACACCAGCAGGACCGGCACTGTATAAATGCAGGGTAAGAGACATTCCTTATCACACAAACCTTACAGTAAGTGCTGACAGACAGACAAAAGCAGGATCAGAAAGTGATGAACGCAATGAAATGACCTTTCTCAGGTCACCAAAAAGGTCAGCTGCAACTTTGAGGATAGACCACCTTCCTTATCCAGGGTATCAGTCTTTTCTATTATTTAATCACCCAATGATGTAAGTGGAAAGTCTTGGGTTCTGCTAAGATATATCAAGAGAATAATTTGGAGAATACCAATGGAGTTAAAAGTGATGATATCCTGAAACAGTGAGAAGAAAATTTGCTCTATAATTTTTATTGAGCATTTTCCTTTTAAGGGAATAAAGTGCTATCATCCCAGCTTTTGTGCCACTGTAACAGCTGCTTCAGAAACTCAGTCTCCAAAGGACTGTCAATAAAGGCCAGAAATAAGAATTTAACAAAGAGAAAATATTGCTATTGAGGGTCATGGTTGCAGCTTTCATGTTGTACAGATGTGGAAGCCCCCCAAAAGATATAACGGAGTGATTGAAGAGGGTATTTCAGTTGTTCTCCACTCCGGTTCTAATATGTAGGAAAAGAGATTGAGGCTAACAGTGATGCACTGAAAAAAAGTCTTTTGGGGACTCTTTTAAAAATTGATTTTGAAAGTAAATCCCAATGCGTGTGTAAATATGTCTGTTTCTGGCTTGTCTGTCTTCTATTAGTTTCGTTCGTATGAGTTTCAGTCGGTCTGGTTTACTGTTATGTTGAACAAACAATAATAGTACTAAAGTGTCAATTTGGGTTCATAAATTTGCTGTAACTTTTGAGACATATCTTAATTTTCTGAATAGCTGAAGCCGTCTTTTGTGACTCTCTAGATGTAAGTGTATTTTCCTATTAAAAATCTCCACCTGTTCCTATGGTACTCACTTAAAATTGCAAAAGATCCTGTGATCCTGAGTGAATTCCTGTTGACCATCCAAACTGCATGTGACAAACCTGGTCCAAAGGGCTTTTCCTGTTTAGAGGATAACTGCCAAATGCATGAAAAACTCCAGGTGCTTGGGTAGGAGAAGTGGGGTTGGAAGGTCCTTGAGTTTTGTTCAGCACAAGTGCGGTGTGGAAGCTACATCTAACCTGTTCCCAGGACAAATGTGCAGGTTCTGTTCCAGGCTGTTTGGAGCTGATAATTAAATTCGTATTTTTTGTGAACTATCAAAGTCTAAAGAAAAAAGTAGGAAGCATTGGTAGATGCCCCTGTTTTGCTTTAGGCATATGATTGAAGGTTAACATCCTTAGGATAAAATTGCACAACGCAACTCAAATTAGAAAGGAGCTGAGACAGGAGGGGTGTGTGTTTAAAAGATTATTTAAGCTATTGCCCTGTAACCGTGGATGCTGTTGGGAAGCAAGCTCTGAGTAGCAAGTTTTTCTGTGTGGCTAATGGGACTTTTTCTGAAATAAGAAGGTAAAGCTTCAGAAACAATATAACTGTAGGAACTCAGTGTTGCTAAAGAGATGTGCATAAACTAAACGGGTTTAGAAAAGGAAGTATGAATCATTTCAGAAGAAACCATGTAGAAATGAAGAGAAGTTGTGGATGCTTGCATTTTTAAATATTCTCTTTCCTAAATCACCCAAAGTACTCTCTCAGACATTAACAAAAGCTTGTACATACAAAAGTGCTATCATATAAACTACGAAGTGCAGGTAATATAAACCTCAAACTACCTGGCTCCAGAATTAAACAAATACATGTTTCTGTTCACATTGATCAGTGTTTATTTTGTTATTTGGTGTATTTGCAGAACAGCATCATTGTACATAAGTTATACAAGAAGAAGACAGGCTAAACTGCTCAATTTAAGGAATTGATTCAATTAGAGTTAGCAGGACTGCTTCAGCAAATAAATGTAGACAGTGTTTGACACAGAAAGTCTTTACAAACAATTCTAAATGGTATGGGGTGGTACTTCAGCTGGTATAAATCACTATTTCCATTAGCACTATCTGCAATAGATTTATGCTGATTTATGTTTAGAGGTTCTGGCTCTGCATCTATAGTTAGTTCAGTGAAATGAGGATTCTTTCCTGTATTTCTTTTTCTTTTCTAAGAAATGTATCAGCATTTAGACAAATCTATGGAACCTGTAGTATTCTAAGATATTTTATTTCCATGCAAATATAAGCAGATTAGGAATTTCAATACTTAGGCCACAGATACATAAATTTATATGTGTACATATATCTATGTATTTACATATGTTGAAATTTACCATTTCACAGTTAGAAAGAGGTCAGACAGCTGCTTCTAAAGGTCTAGCCAATGGTTTTAATTGAAATACCTAGATTTATAACAATCTTCTTTTGTTAATCAAACATAGACTTAAATAACCCTGCACAAAAGAGGTAATGTCCTGAATTACTGAAACTACAGAATATTCTGAGTAGGGAATGTCTTGTAGCAGCAGAATTACAGCAGTGTTCATGTGGCTGTGTGTGCTTTCTCCTACCTCACCATGCCTCAGTTTGAGATGCTCCGAAGTGCATGCCATCAAACATAAAGCTGTTTGGATGAGGTGCAGGAACTCTTCCCATAACGTGTCATGGATTTTCCAGAGCATTGATATTATCTAGAGCTTGGCATAAGCACAGTCCCAACAGTCTGAAGAGGTCTGAGTGTAAAAGTCTTGCCAGTACTCCGATGTGCACAGCTTCCCACAGTTCTCTGGAGCAAAAAAAATCCATACAATCTACTGAAATCCTTGGTGCCACTTAGTCATCTTTATAGCCTTTTAAAAAGTCTGTCAGATCTAAGACTTCAGTTCTGGTTTGCGTTTTCTAGCTGGTGTTGGAATCTGCATCTTGTGCCTGTTCCTTCCTCTGAAGATCACAAGAGTTGATGGTAAAGTGCTCAGAGGGTACACATGTTAACTTTCCCACTTGTACACAGGATACTGAACTGGCCTCTGAATTCAGGTGCTTTGTTGCTGGAAAGGTCAAAAGCCAAATAAAACCAATTTAGATCTGACAGCTTCCAAGAATCACTTTCTGAAATAGAAAGTAATTTATATTTTTTCCCACTTTGATTAAATCTTTCCCTGATGGCCTGTATTTTGCTTTATCTTTTGAAGTGAAAATATTGTTCATGGCAGAAGAGGAGCCCCTAATTTTATTTAGGTTAAACACGCCTCTGGAAAAGGGCAGATCTGAAGAAGCAGGCTCTGGGGAAGAGAAGGTACTCACCTGTAACAGTCAGAAACAGATTAGACTCTTTAGTGCAATATTTCTTTCCCCTCACTGAAGGGCAATTGTGTAGGAAGAAATGTTTGAAGACACTTCAGCTCTTCCAGACAGTGAAGATGAAGGTCATATTTCTGATGAAAATAGAAGAGTTGGTGCATCATTCTTGCACAATGCTTGAAAGGTTTGGAGAGAGTTTGAGCTGGCACATGTAACTAGGTGTGCTGGGTGTGAGTTTTTGGGGGGTCTGGAGGGCTGGGCAGAGGGCAGTTTGACAAACACAGCAGCAGCTCTTTGACTGGGCAGCCCTGTGCTCAGATGGAGAAGGAGAGCCCAGCAGCACTGGTCAAACCAGGCTCTAGAGCAGCAAACTCGAAAAAAGCCCCTGGCAAGCTCTGACCTGAAGCTGAGGAATCCCCATCTCAAATCCCTCAGAAATTGCTTTGGTTTAATTTTATGAATATCAAGTTTCCAGCCTTTGAGGCTACAGGTGAAATGTACATGAAAAGCCTTGCTAATTCTGCAGACAAAAATCCCCATGCTGTGTAATTAGCGCTATAGCATTTACCAGCTAAACAGACCACTTAAGGACACAGAGGAAAAATAACTTACAAGTCCTTGTCTACATCCTGGCACATGTCTAGAATTATTTGAAGGTTAGAAAGAAAACTCCCAAGAAGTCTCATTAGGTTAATGCTGCTGCTGCTTCTCGGCAAACCTGTGGTCCTATTCCTGGCACTACTTTTCCCAAACTGACTTTTTGCGGAGTGGCAGACAAGACTTCATCATCCTTCAGGGCAGCAGTGAGATGCTGGGCAAAGGAAAGGGGCTACCTCTCTGTGGTGGCAAACATAACTGTGAGAAGGAAGCTCTGAGAAGAGAAAAGTGAGGAAGTTTCTGTTTGGAAGGTGGGGAAGGATTTTGAGTTCGTTTGATTATCTCTTAGCTTCACCCTAAATACAGACTGCATCTTTCTCCCTAGAAGATCTTACAGCCCTGTGCTGCAGCTTCTCGTTGGGTGGCAAAAAATCCTGTGTAGTGGTGGTCTGATATGTACCAGGATCTGTTCTTCTCTCTGAAATGAACAGCAGTGTCCATCTCTCTCAGAGTGGTGCAGGGGAAGGATGCAGGGTGAGGAGAGCGCCACTGGCACAGCCCTGTGCTTTGCTGCAGGAGGATGCAATCAAACTCCTCACGTGGAAAACTCTGCTTGAGTGCTGTGCTAAACTGTGCTGTTTTTTTGAGAAGTGTGTCCAAAAAGGCAAATGGTACCTGAGCAGCCTCCCTGCACGTATCGGTATCCACATTTAATGATAAATGTTTCATGAGAGGCAGTAACACACTCTCATTCTCAGGGCATTTGCTCTGTTCCTTTAACATAACTGGCAATAATGTTCTGCGCCAAGTGATGCTGCTCTACTTAGGTGGAACTGCTATGTTCAAAATGAATCTGTAGGATCCCTGTTGTCAAGCAAACATAATAGTCTATTGTTGTAATACTAAAGCTCAAGTGTGATGTGACTGTACATAACAAGCAGTGTGTCCTGTTGACAGTTTTGTCTCGGACTTGATGATACAACACTGCAAAATGTTTGTTCAGGCCCAGGTGACTAAAGTGAGTTGAGAGATTATAAACTGCACACAGGAATAGATTTTAAAGAACTCAACCAGAACACAGATCTTTGCATGTTTTATGGATTCAGGGAATGTTTTCTTTCTGCTAGAAAGGGCTAGACTTGACAGCCTCCATAACAGAAAGACATCAAATAACCTCGCTAATTGCTCTAATTACTTCTGTGATCTTATAAAAAACAGACTGAAGGCAAGTAACTACACCATACCCTGCATGACAAAAGTAACATTTTTTCGGGTTACTGCTGAAAATGTAATCAGAAGTAATCATTTGAGCTGTGATAGGCAAAGTGAAGTCTTCAGGTAAAGGAAATGCCTCTTAACTAAGGAGTTAATTTATGAGTATACACTGGATATAACTGTGGGTAAGACATATTAGCTCTGAGTTAACTTGCAGGGGCATCCTGCCATTGCCCCAAAAAAGAGAATGGGACGGGATGTGGTTCCTGTAAACCAATCATGAGGGTTTTGATAATGCAGTATTCCTTTCCAGCTCTAGCTAAAGTCAATACCATGCAGAAGCAGACCTGCTTTAGGGAGCCTTTTGCCTGGGATACTTGGTAGGTTAAGGAGGAGCAAGTTCAGATCTTTGGTCCATCTCAGAGAAAAGATGAATTTAGACCTCTGGCTTGTCACTGAGTGAACTGTTTGCGGAACTCTTGTTACTTTGGGAGAAAATTCCTCTATCCACAAGTGCAGTAAAACAAATGAAGGTTCTCCTGATTCAGATTCCATTATTTGTTCCCAGTATGACATAATTTGTGACATAATGATGTTATTGCTGTACTACAAGTACAGACATGTATAGAAAAAAGCATCAGAATAGTGCCCGCAGTGCCATTTTGTGCATAAAGTCACCAGAACATGTATACATCGTTAGTGTTAATTTAGTGGTCTGGAAGGAAGTATTATATCAGAACAGTAAATAATAATTCACAACCCAAATTTTCATGCATTTTATTAGTGGAATATTACTACAAACCAGAAATTTACTTCTAGAGCAAAAATATCTCTCTTGCGACTTTTTCCCTCACTCCCCCACAGTTTTCATCACAGATACAGTGATTTCTGTTCTTATGAGGGAGAAAACCACATGCTTTGAGAGCAGTGATCTTTTTGACCTCTGTGTGGGACTACTTGAAGCAACGTGGTCCAGGACAGACACTCAGGTGTAGTTCAGCAGCAAGAAATCCTGTGTGCTCAGGAACTCCAGCATGGATACCTGGTGGCGTGCAGCTTGCACCATGTTTATGTGCTGGCTAGGCTGGGGTGAAGGGAGAGAGGAAACAGTATTTTGGCACTATTTTATTCTATTTTTTTGAAATCTCTTCTTAATGCCAGAGCAAACGCAGGCATGGATATAAATATCTCTTTAAGGAATGGGATGTTTGCAAGTAGAGACACACATGCCATACATTTGGGCTTCACTAGGAATTTGAATGTCAGATGCCAGTGGAATGTGTGTAGTCCTACTGAAGGAGTCTGATATTGAGATATTTCTAGCCCATTGGTAATCAGGGACATAGAAGATGCTGGAAGATTTTCTGCTCATACCACACTGAGATATTTTCCATCTACTTATTGATTAGCTCAATTTATTTCACTTGTCTCCTGAGCGTTGAGTGTTTCCCAGAATCTAAAGAGTATCTTTAGAATAGATAAAATCTGTCAAAACCTCAATGATATGATGGTATATATTTTACCTAATGAGGCTTTAAATCACTTTTTCCCTAGCCTGAGATAACACCTAAAAACAGCATTCAGTTTCGCACAACAAAAACCTGATAAAAATTTGCAGTAACTGGTTTTAGCGCTCGCTTTTTTGGCGACAGCTGAAAACTGGGTTCAGTGGACCAAGGAAGAAGGCTTATTTAAAAGTCATGAAAAAAGCCTTTCTGTTGAAGTCAGGCCTCTCATTTTGGTGGGAAGTTGCACCTCTTTGCTACTTCCTAATACAAAACTGTGCCCAAGACTTCTGACAATCTCTTAGTGCACACCAATTACCGAGATCAAACTCCAGGAAACAACTTCATCTCCTGAGGTGCAAGTTCCACATGTTCTTTCTCAAATGCACAATGGGCCTGCTGCTGGTGTTTAGTCTGGAAGATCACTCTAAGGTGGAGCTCCACCCAAATAATGCAGTTTTGATACCTTCATCAGTGACAGTAATGCTCAAAGAAGAAAGATGAGGTTAAACCTTCTCAAAGATCCCAAACTGATCAGACAGAACTTGAAACTCTCGGCGCTATTTCTTGGTAGACTGCTGTTTTACAAGACTTCTGATGTGTGTTTGAATGAAATCAGGATGTCCTTTTTGCCAGACTGAACTTGTAGAAAGGATCTCCAGCTAGAGAGAACTCGCCTCCGCTGACGGGGCTGCAGGACAGGAGCGCTCCCATTGCCTGTGCTGAAGGTGACTGAGGAAGAGCACAGGAGGATTTCTTTGAGCACTAACAGTATCTTTCCTCCTGCTGGCCGTGCCAGCTTCTACAGCTTGTTAAGAACAGGAAAAGAGGATTCACCAGATGCTTGCAGAGCCCGTCGGCAGATGGGATACTTTCTCCCTAGCCCACGTGTGTATTAGGGGAATTTTTCTCGGGTAAAAAATGGTCAAAAGCTGCCAATTATGCATGATTTGAACATGAACAGATATGTTCCTGCAGCAGTGGAAACTGGTTGCGGCACAAATATTCTTCTAAATACGCAAAAGTCTCTTCTTTGAAGTAAAATCTTTAAAATAACAGGAAATATTGCAGTTTAGTTCTGCGTCGTCAGTCCATGTTTCCTTTCAGAAACCAAAGGCAGCCAGAGCTTACCCACAAATGAATGAAAGGCACGTGAGTCTAAGACTTTCCAGTCCTGAAATGTGTGTCACTGGAAGTCACTTCTTCAAAGGTTTCTCTTTATAACACAAGGACCTCACAACTGCAAAGATTTCTTCCCCCTTTGGGAGCGAACAAAGCGATCTGAGGTGCTGTGAAATAACCTCCCCCTTGTTCCCATACAACAAAGAGGTTTTTGGAGTCTTTTATACAATCTAACATATCCCAGAGTCTAGGCTTGCTCTAATTCAAACCCTAGCCGTTCCTTGAGGTGTAACCCTGGTCACAATTATTATTCTTTTACATCATCTTTCACTGGACTCGTGACAGGTCTGATTCTGCAACGATGTAAGCAGGACTAAGCTTCCAGTCATGTCTTATTAAAAACAGACTTATTCTTAGTTTATATAGAAGAGCATTTGTTTGTGAAGGATGAATAAATTTTGTTTTTTGTATTTACTGTGCTTAGTTGCATAGCAGAAAGATTTTTTTTTTCTTTTTAACTGGTTATTTTTAATCTAAGTGTTTAAGTTCATTTTGAATTAATAACCATTTTGTTTTATTTAGGAAATAATTAGAGATTTCCCAGTTTAGCTTTTGACAGACAAATCTGATTCAGCTCTAGTTACCAGACTGAGTTAGGGCTAGCGCTGGGAGTTCATTGGTATGCAATTTAAGCTGTGATTATTATGGTATCAATGGTGATGAATCTTCCTGGAAAAAATAAGTGTTGTATTACATATTACAAAGACAGGTGGGTAACAGATTAGTACATCCACTCCCCTTTCCCTGGAGCCATGGAAGGGGATTCCAGGCTATTAATCAGAAAGGCCTTTGGCAGGGCGTGTGCTTAGAAACTGGGAGATATATGGCAAATTGAAGCATTTCAAGACTGAATACAGATGTTTCTTTCATATCTTGTCACTGCACTAAATCCTTTTTCTATACACTTCAGCATTGCCAGGCAAATTATTTAAGGTTTTTGAGATCCAGGACTTGTAGGTGCAGTACTGGTAGCTTGCCTTTGGCTCTGATTTTTATACAGGACGTTGAATCCAGTGGTGGCACAGTCTGAGAGATGTGACAGCACCACTGCACATTCAGATAACACAAAATAATCATGTTCTCTCTTGATGTGTTTTAGATGTAATATGTGAAGTTTGGGGACGAATGGTTTAAAGGTTTTGTAGTATTATTTTTTTTATTATTATTTTTTAATCAAGGCTTAAAAATTGATTAAACTCTATGAGAGCAAATTGGTGCTGAAGGAGAGCACGGGTCAATAATTAGAGCAGAGGCCTGAGATTCAGGAGGACTCTACTTGCTCTTTGTTCCTCTTCCTTTGATTTGAATAAATCATGTGGGGCTGGACATGGGATTTCTGAGAAACACCTAGGAAAGTTGAACTCCACCTTGGATTTTGTCTTCTGTCTTCTATCTTTGTGTGGTGTTACCTTTTGTATGCAGAGGATTTTAATACTTCCCTGCCTCAAAACAATACAGGCCTTTCAAATCCTGTACTTCTGTGGTGCACACAGGGCTGTGAGATCTTCGGTTTTGAACAACAATATCATTACAAAATAGTGTATCAAGAGCTTAAAAAAGTAAGGAGGGCTGAAATATTCTCTTCACTTTAATTTCATTGAATTTCTTCAAATAAGACTCTCAATTTGGTACCAATATTTACTGACTCTGTCCTTTTCAGGGAAAGTGTCATCATGTTTTACCGTTTTAAGTATTTAAACCATGAACATTTATGTAACATAGAATATGTGATCTTATTTGTACATTGTATGTGTTATGGTGTTTATTCAGGGCATGTCTGTGGGCTTATGGTCAGGTTTATCCTATTTTGATTATCCAGGATGCTAGGGAGAAAAAAAGTTTAAGATCACATAAGGACTCAAGTTTGGCATCTTCTTGGTTATCCTGCTGCCAATTAAAGAAATTAGAGACTTGTAGAGAGTGGGTAACTCTTCCTCCTGTTTGAAACAAGCAATCTGCAGTGCATGGCAGTGACTCCTGATGATCAGGGATTCATCTGTGGTAGCAGACAGCTCACTTTCTAACTACCTGCCTATGCCTCTTGCCTTTTAAACAGCCCTCCCACAGACCCACCTTTCAGCAGCTCTTGGCAAACACCACAACAGCTACTGCTACTCTTATCGTACTCAGGGTTTTGTTATTCTTATCATACCCAAACCCTGCTTGGGATGGCAGTGCCATCCAAACCCTTCGGAACCACCCCAGGCTGCCACCCAGGCTGAAAGGCACTGTGCAGCAGCTGCATACAGCTCCACAAATTAAACATTTTTTTGTCCAGGAAGTTGAAAAAGGAGTATTAGAAGGTGTCTGGAAAATTTGAGTAATTTCTGTCCCTAATGAAAGGAGAGATTGAGGTAATGTTTCCGGCTATTTTATATTCTTTGTTTCCATTCCCTATCAGGACTAGGAAACAGAAGCAAGCAATAATTAAAAATTAGCAGATCAAAAGTTATTTCAGCTATTAGTCTCTAAAAAAAATTTTCAGTTTAGTTTTGGGGAAATGTCACCATCAGCTTCTGGTTAATTTGGCTCCTCGATCTCCTCCTCATGGCTGGGCTGAGTACTGTTTCCTGGGAGCTGGAGGAGCAGCTCAGTACTGTGTCTTCTGCAGAGCTGCCACAGCAGTCAAACATTATCAGGCAATTATTCTGGAGTATTTGCTTTGACGTAAGTTCAGTGCAATAAAGTAGTACAAGGTTAAAGACATCATAGGTGTAATGGACTTGTCAAACCCTATAAGGAATTTGTATAATTCTGTGCCTCACCCATCTCATGAGGATGTAACAACGCTGCCAGTTCCACAGCAGGGACTGAATGGGCTGGAGTCTGCCCTTATTAAAATTCTTATTGTACCTTTAGCTGGTTTCTTTTTTTCTATTTTGGCTGGCTTTGGCCACTCAGTGAAGGCTAAATTGAAGTGATGTTCTGTGTTTTGGCATGGACACCAAATTCTGATTCAGTTACATTCTGAGTTTTGGGGTGAAACGTCAAAACCCTCCACTTTTAATTTAACAGACATCCCGGGGTGTTTTGTTATTGTAGCAGCACAGACCAATGTTCTCCAGATCCTGTGGCTGCAGCAGAGATGAAGGAAGCCTCTCACTCATGACTGATCCTTGCAGCTGTGTCTCAAGCAAAAGTCAATGCCACCACTTTCTCCACAGAATCTAGATAGAGGAAGAATATCAGTCAAAACTGAGGCTATTGGAAGTGGTTGAAATTGCCCCACGAAACAAAGGGACGTGCAAGTCATCGGGGCGGGGAGGAGTTCAGTGGTATGTGTTTTTTAATGAGGGTTGAAATGAAGTTACATAAGCAGCTACAAAGGCAGGTTCCCAAACCAGACAGGTATTGAAGTGAAGCAGATACAGAGCAGCTGTAGGCATTTTCAGTGATCTAACTTTCAAAAAGCTGGAATTAAACATCAATTGCTATGGCAAGAAACAGTGATGATCCACTACTGCTGGGAAAATTTCACTGTGTCATCTTTCTGTTTGGCATGATGGCTAGAGGGGGTTTTGAAGGTGAAAGTGTGAGGTTCCCCACCCCTACTATCAATGATTCCAAGCTCTATCTGTAGCTGAATGCCTTTGCTCTTATAGCTTTCATCTGAGGAAGAAAGAGGTGCTTTTTCTGTTACAGGTTATATTTTTTAAAATAAAACTATTAACATGCCCTAGATGTCCACTTACATCTCACATGGCTGACATCCAGAGATGCTTAAAAGACTTACACAGTCTTCAGAGCTAAAGATGCCCCTGATGTAGACATAAAGTCTACATTTCTCCATTTTGCTGTGTAAAGCAGCCCATTTAAATGAGAACAGATAGTCCTTAATGCAGTGGCACTATAGAAGCTGGCAGCTGAAACAAGGGAGCTGCCCATGGAATAAGGTTAAGATCTATTTTGCTGCCACTGTGTAATTCCTTCAGGCAGGTGTAGACTAAAATGAGGCAAGTGAAGTGGTAAGGCCAGGCCAGGACCACACTGAGCAAAAGGAGCCTGAGTCTCAGGGGAGTCAGTCCAAGCCCTTTCCCAGTTGCTTCGTTTTGAGGAGTGGAAACAGACATAAAAGAGCAAATTGTGTCCTGTGTTTCTGAGCTGTCAATAATGGCAACAATTGCTACCTCAGCAAGCTGAGAAGCACTTGTTTCCAAATGTATTTTTTCCTGATTTTTAAGTTATTTGGTGATCTCTACAAACAGAGCAATGCTTTTCTCTGCCTGAAGTTTCTTGAGATGCCAGCTGTGCTTAGAGCTGTTTCTTGTAATGCTGGAGGTGGGAAAAAAGTAAATCAGTGTAACTATTTGAATTTTGGCGTAAGATTCAGTTTATGACTTATTTGCAGTAGTAACCATTGCTAAAGGGCATTCTTTCATTTGGTCACCTGTTTTTATTCAGAATTATGAGATCTGGAGTTAGAGTTCAGCCATCTTTGGTAATGCTTTCTGAACCATGCTGGAAGACATCCTCACGCTCAGAACGTCACCAAGCTGTGTCCTGCCCTGTTGCAGCTGCTGCTGGAAGCACCTCCCTGTTAGATCTGCCTGTGTGGTGGTTGCCTAACACGACTGTGTCTGAATGCTCTGGGCTAGTAAAAACTCTTGTTTCCAGGATCGATGCCATCGAGGTTGCTGAGGCAGTATGGAAAGGGGAGGGGAGCAGTGACAATCCCAGCAGGCCGTAAACTCTGGCAGAGTGATGATGTGTGGTTAAAGGCAGTCATCTCTTCACAGGATCACAGAGCACTCTTGGTGCTACTCAGCTGGAAACAAGCCATGGGACCGTAGTCTGAGGCACCCTGTGAGACATTTTCATGTGCATCAAGCCTAGAGGTTTTCCCTTGAATGTTAAGGCTTTTACCAGTTTCCCTCACACCGAAAGGAATTTTGACTTTTATAATAAGAATTGCCTTGGATGCTCTGTACCAATAAATAGTTGCATGTGCATATCCAGAAGATTGTTGCAATTTCATTGTAAATGCAAATGCCTCTCTGATATAGCCTGAACATTTTCAAAGTGGAGAGACAAAAATACAGCCCAGAGGATTCTGCCCTCTTTCTCGCTTACGGATGTACATTTTTCTTTGGATATGTTAAAGAAAGTCTCTAACCCTTCCAGCTGGCTTTGGCTCATTGCTTTCTTGCTGCCTGTCTTACTGTAAATGTTCTTCTGCTCACTTCTTCCTGGCACACACACTTTCTCTTAGGCTGAGTTTTAATTCTTAATCATATGTCTTGTACCTTAATTATAGTAGGGGAAATCATGTCTCCAGATCGACACACAGAAGGAACCGTTCATACACCAGTAATTTTTTCTTACATGTTTGGCTCAGCTGTCCCCACAGCATCCCAAGATCTCTGCTCCGTGCCGATACACGGCCGTATCTGCGTCGGAAAGGCAGTGACAAAACTGGCAGGTAGCGAGCAAGGAGGAGACAGAAAGCTTGTGAAGGAAAGAGAGCAAAGCCTGCCTCTTTTGTTCTCTTACAGAGTCTTCATTTTGCCAAAATAAGAATAGGTTCTAATTAATTACCATGTATGGCTGTGTATTTGTATATATGTGAATAGACATGCACACATAAATGCCTACGTACCCTCATGTACAGGAACACGTGTGTACATAGATCTGTGTGTGAATATGTGAGAGCCCTTCCATAGAGGTTACATCGTGTTTCTTCCCATCCATACCTTTCTAAACTCTCATCTTCCCTCTGAAAAACTGCAGAGAGCAGCTAAGGAGACCTGTAGCTAGAAACAGCTGCTTTAGAGAAATAGCTGCATTATACAACACGGTATAATATAAAGATCTGTAGAACAATGGTCTGTGAGCTTTGTGTTGAAAGCTGGTGCAAAAAGGCTCTGGTTGACATCTAGAAATCTTGAATCAACACATTTTTTTGGGGGTGAGAGATGAATCTCTGCCTGCTTTCCTTCTGGGCTGTGTACTTGATTCTTTTTTAATTCCATCTATGCTTATGTGTTTTAAGCAGCTCTGCCTGTCAATGCTTTAAATCAATACCATTACAGCTCTATTTGAAGGTAAACTATTTCAAGAGGCTGCTCTACCCTGCAATTATATCATGTGCTAAGTGAGTGAAACTTTCAGAGGTATTGAAGGCTTCTGGGTTTGTGTTTTTCTTTTCCATTTCGCCAGATGACATCCACTGATAATGGCCTTAACATGATGGGAAATTAATTGAGGGAGCATTTCTAGACCGCCATAATTTTATCATCCATCCTATTGCTGCTATTAGCAGGAATCCATAACCCCATGGGTGCATTGAGAGAATCTCTTTTAGCAGAACCCAAGGTGTAGAGGTTGCACGGTTAGCTCCTTCCATCAGCTGGGTGTCAAATCACTGTCGGAAAGAAACTACTGCTGTATTCATTTCTTTTTTTTTTTCTTTTTAGCTTCCAGCTGTGTGCTGTGGGGCAGGAGATGGTTTGTAGTGAGCCACTGGGGAGAGCAGAGTGCTCGTGGCCCCTGAAGGCCTCTCTCAGCGAGGTACTTAGCGGAATCGCTGCACATTAACGCGGACGCACGCGGCAGCGCTTCTGATCTAACGTCCGCTACAGAGTGGTGTAAGGGAATCAGACCTTCCGGATCGTCGAGGTGGAGCAGGATGGCAGAATAATCGTGTTCCACTGGATTTGTTTATTAAATTGCGCTCGCTGAATTTCCCCGTGCTGACTACTACAAAGCAGGTTTTCTTAAATCCCCAGCAGCCAACCAGCCTTCCTGAGTTCATAGCACTGACAATGTAAAATAATTCCATTTTCTTCAGAGGCTGTTGTTTCTTCTTTCACGTTCTTAAACAACTTTAATAAGTCTTAAGCTGATTTATAAAGCGTGCTATAACTCAAAAGAATGGGTTTGGAAGCGGTTGATGTAGACTCTAGAGCTTTTCTACTTATCTTGTGACTTTCACAGGTATTTTGCTTATTTTCTGAATAAAGTGCCTCTTTTCCCATTCTCCTCCTCCACAGTAGGCCAGTAAATGAGGGAAAATAGAGTTTTGTTCTCTTTTCCTCTGCCAGCTGTAGCAATACCTCTGTGAAGCAGATTATAGCTGTGACTGTGGCACGCTCCTCAGCAGCCGTGCGTGCTGGAACTTAAATTTGTTCTCACCAAAATGTTATATTAAAATAATGTGTGCTTAGATGAAAGATAAACTGTTGTGAAAATTCCCCATTTTTGAAGCTTACTGCTTCTAAGTACATACTGAAGAACCTCAAGCTTGGGATTCTCTTTCCTTTTCTATTACTTTCTTCTCTGTTCTACTTTGCCATTAACTGGGAAAAGGAATAGAGGTGAGTTAACTGCAAAAAATAAGATTTTTATTATCTGAAATGCACCTGTTTCTTTTTTAATTATTATTATTTTTCCTCATAAGAATCGTTCCTGACCCTTTAATCCTAATTGGCATTTTTGACACATCAGGTGGGATTATTGCTGTTCTCTGGCTGCACAGATCTCATGATAATTAAGCAGTAATCACGCTTAATTTTTCCTGTGCAGCCAGTTGATGTGACTGAGTGCACACAGGATGCAAATTACTTGTGGGAAAGTGAGATTCTACCAGGACTTGCCTTCGAAGTGGAATCACAGCTGAAATACAACCCTAAAATGACACTTCCTCCTCGCTCATTCCTTCTGTGTGACATTTTCTCTCTAGAAAATCGTTCCCTCTGTTCAGATTCCCCTGTGGGATTCCTTTTGCTTGCTGCTGTAGTGGCAGGAGTCAGTGTGAGGGGAATTCAGGAGCCCAGAATGAGCAGAGCTTGCTTTGCTCCTTCGCTGTGTAGAAGACAAGCTCAGGGTGCTGTGTTTCCAGGAACCTGGGTTAAAATAATGGTCTTCAAAGTCCCTCCCCAAGCAAGCCCAACATGAGGATAGTGTTGGGGTAGGCCCGTGCCAGAGTCCTTGCTGAGGCTGGCCAAAATTCAAATGACAATTACAGGGCTGGCACAAATGTCAGTGAAGAACTAAAAACATAATCCTCTGGGTCACATTTTGCGGTAATACTTCTGTCAAAGGGAAAATACGCTTGCAAAATGTTGGAGTACATCTTCTAGAAGGCAAAAAGTATCAAAGAGAACCAGGAATGAATCATCCTTACTGTTATTTTCCCTATAATGTTACCAGATCTTCTGGGACTTTGATGATTCTTTTAAAAGGAGGCGTTAGGAAACTTCTTCTTATGTCACCTCTGCCATAGGCTAAATGTGGTGCATAAGAAGAGCAACATCTTGACTAAAACACAAAAGAACTGCCAAGCAAACACCATCTTGGCTTTTGTAAGCACTGGAAATGAATGCTTGTGGTAGCAGAGGGAAGAGGGAACCCACTTCCCTGTGGTTTGTTTACAGGCATGTAGTGTAACCATCATAAAAGTTTGGTTTAGAGGGCTCCCGGCTTATTGCACCTACCAAAGGAGCTGCAATCACTCAAATTTCTGCTTTGCAACTGTGCAAGGACTTCAGAGCTGTTACTGAGCTCAGGCCCACAAACCTTTCCCCATCTGAGTAAAACATTTGTGGGGCTCACAGGGGACTGAAACCTTCCAGGACACGAACCTCGCCCAGGTGTCAGCGTGGTGGTGCTCTCTTCATTGCTTCAGTAGTACCTTTCCACTAAGGTATCTTTGAAAGGAAAGAAAACTTGTGTTTTGTTTTAGGCACTAAAATTGCCAAAATTCCCATGTTCTTTTTTTTGCATCATATTTATTAGATTTTTAATTTGTTACTTTGGAAATTGTTTGTTGCTCTGTCAACTGTTTGTTGCAAGATTTCCCTTAGGGGGAAAGAGAGATTCATATCCATGATCACATATCACAGTATGAATAAGGCTTGCCACACTCCAGTTGACAAGTAGGAAATATTAGTCAATAATGCTGGAATATAATTGGCTTTATCTTCCCATGTTGTCACTAGATACAGCTTCATTCTTAGGGAGGCTGAGCTGAGAAACAAGGACATATTTCAAATTCCAACAGGATTAACTCACCACATTAAGGAGCTTTGATAGAGTTCAAATGTTGCTATTAACCTAAAACTTCTTTTTTTCTCACAGAATAATCAGTGGTTTCAGTTGTGGTGGTTATTTTTGTTGCTGTTTGTCTTAAGACATTTAAATGTTTACAGTTTTGATTGGTATAGCTGGTTTACAAATAATATCCCTCAAGTTTTATGCCAAACAATGTCTGAACCGCCAGAGATAGTTACTGTAGCTCTTAAAATAATTTTTAAAAATAAAAAAACAAATGCCCTTTTAGTCCTCCTTTGATAACAGAAGCTATTATTGCCTTTGTTGTTGCTGCATTAAACATATGTTTGAATATGATCTTCTAACTTTCATTGCTGTTGGGCTAGGAACACAAAGAGCATGCCCCCATCCTGATTAGCTACTCTTGTACAGCAGCACAAAAAAAAAAGGAGCAATGGTAATTTCTCAGCTCATTAGGTGCATATTCATCTTAATAGGGCATCAAAGTTAAAAACTCTAATGCCTTCCTCTCATTTAATACTCCAGAGAACATTCACAGTAACCACATGAAAGCAAAAAGGATTTGAACATTGGAGCTGCAAAAGTAGGTGTCTTCATTCCCTCCAGGCAGATAGAGAAGAGAGAGAGAACTACTTTTTATCCTTATCCTCATCCCTGCCTAACTTGCCTTGCTGTGCTAGCCACTGGTCACTGGGGTTGTGTGAATAAAAACTTTGACCGCTGCTAGTTTTTCTGGTAGGTCAAATTCTAAATCTGCAGTCTGCAATCGTTTGGCATCAGCTGAAGAGCTGAGTGTGCTGAAATAGCTTCCAGAGTTTTTACTTTTTGTGATTGTGTGG
The DNA here is from genome assembly GCA_013397755.1 of Cnemophilus loriae. Classification (NCBI taxonomy): domain Eukaryota; kingdom Metazoa; phylum Chordata; class Aves; order Passeriformes; family Corvidae; genus Cnemophilus; species Cnemophilus loriae. The sequence goes on along the minus strand of VZTF01003492.1, from coordinate 305,235 downwards.
TTCCTGGTACAGAGACCCTTCATCATAATGAAAAACTTGCTGTGCCTTGAAAAATTTAAGCAAAACCCCCCCATCCTTAAAAATATTATCTTTGCCCAAAGAAGTTGCGCCAGTTTAAGCTCCAAGCTTTAAAAAGGCACCGTTTCCTGTGGTTTAGGAAATAACAGTGGTCGATCCATGCTATTTACTGAAACGACAGCATTGCCAGAAACTACTTCTAAAAGTATTTCAGAGCTGGTGCCCAGCATGAGTTTTTGGGGCGTGTTTCCAGGTGCAGCACTAAGCCATGCGTGAATTCCACGCTTCCTGACTCGACTGCGTGTGCGTGTTTGTGGCGGGGGACGCTCTCTTGGCTCCCCGCCCGGGGGGACCAGCACGTGCGACTAAATCTGCTGCTGGTTGTAAAAGTGTTCTGCAGCGTGCTGATTCGAGGGGCTGGCTTTCTACCTCCAACAGAGTCACAGAACAGAGTATAATTTGTATTCCATGATCGGTTACGTAGGACGCGGGGTATCGAAATGTTATTGCATGAAGCCCCCGTCTCCCAAACCCCAAATTCTCAGGGGATTTTGTTAACATCTCCCAGCTGTAAAACGATGGGCTAGGTAAAAATAACTGCTGGTAGCATGAGTGCTCATTCAGGATGGAAAATGAGTTTTTCTTCCAGATTGGAGAAGTTCTCGTTTTCTTTCAGTTCTACCACCCACATTAAGAAAGAAGCAGCTTTTCTCCTTCCTACAATACCTCTAAAAGGAAACATTCAATATAGACTATATTCCATGTGTCTATTTTGTTTAAAAGGTAATTTTAATGCATATAATTCCTACAATGTGTTTATGATCATTTCTTAATATAGCAAAATTTTAAAATAGAGAAATTGAGTACCTAATTCAGAATATTTTTGTTGGAATATTAGTAGAATAGAGGATTGAAGGAAGTGAACAGACTTTGGAGAAGACGTTTTGAGGTAGATGAAAAGCAAGCAGTGACAAGAAATACTGGGAAGCTCCTTAAGAAATCAGATGAGAGAAAACAGGGTGGATCCACCCTTTCAAAAGGCATGAATTAACTGGACAAAGCAGAATAAGCAGGCAGAAAGCGTAAGTTCCTCATCTGATTAAACTGATTAAGGCTCTCTGATTTCAGCGAAGTTGTGTGGGTTTATGTCAGCTGGGAGGATTTATCCTTCAAGGGAGCCAGAGATGAGCAATAATCTTAAAGGGCATCCCTTTAAGACAATATGAATGAGAAGGCTCTGAAATGCCTGTGGATAGGAAATGCCAGTTTGGGAGTGGTGAGAAGTGAAGAAAGGGCTGATGAAAGGGAAGGAGGCTCTCTCTGAGAGCAGCTATGAGGAACTCTCTGCGCCTGTACAGAGCTTGGACCTCAGTGGACTAAATCCTTTTTTTTTGTAGTCTTGCTGTCTTAATTTTCTCAACAGTATTTGGCGATGGAGGCCTTTGAATAATAAATATTTTGAGAAACCAAGCTCTTGGCTCTGAGTCACTGAAGGACAAGGGAGGACTGCTGTGTTCAGACAGTGGAGCTCCCTTCTGTGAACAACAGCAGCAACACACCCACAATCATGTAGCACATGTCCAGTGTTTTTCTCTCCTTTTGGTAGCCCAGTTTAGTTTCTAGTTTAAATTTTTTCTGTATTGCTTGTGCCTTAAATATTTTATTAGGAAAATTGCGAGATAACCTATTGACTGTTGTATCCATGTGTGTTAGAGACATCCAGTGATCTGGCAGCTACGTTCCACCTTCGTTCATCATGGACATTGCTTGTCCAATAATTTCCTTGTTATATTAGCAAATATTGCAGCATTTCAGGGTTCTGTGCTGACTCTCAGACAAAAAAGATTGGTCTGTGTTAAAACAGTTGGCATTTGAGGAGGATTTGGATTGATCACTGCGATCAGGATACTTTAACTTTCATGCAGTAATTTTTCAAGATGCACTGAAACAAATTCTGCTGGATTCATCCCTGGTGGAGGGTTCCTGGGGACAGTTCAGCTAGCTGTGTTATGGAAGAGGTAAACAGACCTATATATTGGGTTTTTCTGGCCTCAAAATGATAAAACTTTAAACTAGTGGCAATACAGGTTGTTCTGCTCAAGTCATTAGTGCTGTACTGACTTTAACAAGGAATTAATCTCTGTACTTGGTGAATTTTGAAGTCTGATTAAATGACTGGCTTTAGGTTCATGGACCTCCTGTTTGTAATAGCTTGGTTTCTGGCAGCGAATGTGTGTGGGTTTGAGACACGAGGAAGGCCTACAGCACAGTGATGGTACCAGACATGGGAGATTTGCAGGCTTGGGAGTCACAGGCCTTTCTTTTAAGAGTCTCTTGAGGAATACAGAAACTTGAAAGAAACATTTCCTGTCTAAAACCCAAGCACAGGTTCCTCTATGAAACCTAATGGAGGAGATGAGATGTTCCTGTCCTCCTTTATAATAAATAGGGGATATTCCATAATTCACACTGCAAAACACATATTCTCCTGAAAATAGGAGCCTATAAACAAGCAGCCACCTGCTCTGCATGACCTTGTAGAGGGTCTGTTCTTTCCCATCTGCTACCCTGTCTGGATAGTTGTTACAGCCTTTTCCTTCCTTTCTCTATGCATCTTTTTTTTTTTTAATTGAGCTGTAATTAAGCAAGGACAACACTTAAATGTTCTCCAGCAATTTCTTTGGACATCCACAGCACATTGATGTCCCTGAGCCATAACTTATAAACTCTCTGCGAGGCTGCAGCAGTGCTTCTTCCTGAATGGCTAAACAAGAGGTTAAATGGAGAAACCCCTGTCAGAGGAAATGAAAATATATCTTTGAACTTGTTTTAATGAATCTGATGGTGAATCTCCCACTTTTTTCACTGCAAGGAGACCACAGTTTGGGTGAGGTGGTAGGTAGGATAATGACTGATGCCTGTCTGCGTTGCTAGCAGTATAAATGCACTCCCTTCCTTTTAAACAAAATGCTTATTATTTTCACAAATTAGCACATTTTTGTGTTTCATTAATGTTCCTCAAGTATTCTGAAGACAATGTGATGACAAGCCGCTGACAAAAAAAAAATCAGAATTGCACAAATTAAAACAGGCTGACTTGTGGTGGAGAGAAGGAAAAGCAGAAAACCATTTGTACACTTCAGCTGGGAAAGCAGTAAAATCCTGACAGGAGAAACGCCCCGTGCTGGTAGCGCAGGCAAACCTGCTAGCTGAGCTCCCAGCACCAGAGGCTTGGCAGGCCAGGCTGCAGCGCTAAGTACATGTCATTCCTGCTAGAAGGTGTCATTTTCGTGGCTAGTCTTCGTTTCTGTGGAGGCTGCTTTTGGCCAGCGTTTGTGCTCGATGGCAGAAATCAGCCATGCGAGAACGCTACAACCGACAGTGACTGCTCCTTCCAGGGAGCCCTGCTCTCATGAGGTCTTTGTATTTTAGCAGAAACAAAGCTAAAGGGCACGTCTAATCCTGTCAGGATGGCGACAGGAAAACAGGTAACAGGACAGAGCCCTCAGAAAAAGGCCTATTATTTGTCAATAGGCATTTGTGGTGAGATATTAAAGTCAGTAAATCCATAAGGTGGGGAGCTTCCATCCACGCAAGCGAGACAAAAGACTTCTAGCTCTGGGGGGTTTTGGGGATGTGTGGTCTTTTGGTTTTTTCAGTTTTATTTTTTGTCATTTTTTTTAGTTTCTTGGGGGTTTTTTGCTGAATTTGGCTTTTTTTGTTGTTATTGTGGGTTTTCTTATTCCTAAAAAGTCAAAAGGTATAAGAAAATGTAGCTCCCCATTTTAATTGCTGGGTACACAGTTTAAATGTGACTTCTGCTTCCACTTGGTTGTCTGACTAAGCAGTTCTGAATCCCTAAGGGTAAATGGTCCTTGCTCCAAGGACCCTTCTCTGAAACATCATAAATCAATTATTTCTATATTTCTGGAAATTACTGTACACATTATCAGATACCCAAAGGACTTTACTTCAGGTTCACATTTGATTCACATGGAACTGTAAAGGTTCTATAAATGTTTGCAGAATTTTCTTTTCTATTTTTATGTTGCTACAGCACAAATCATAAGGATCTTTAGTTCGCCTTTGTGGCAGGAGACAAGAAGTAAGTAAATGTATTTAATCTGAGTCAGCACTAATGGTGTTGTCCAAATCAATACAGTCTGGAGAGAGAACGGTGAGAAAGGGAAGGACACCCTGTTTAATGAAACAAGAGCTGGTCCCCTGGCTTTGTAAGTCTGCCTAAGATGCCATTATGGAGAGGCAAATATTTAGGCTTAGAGTGTGAATACTTACAAGCTGGTGCCTGCAGAAGACAGTGTGCTCAGCTTCTCTTCTGAGAGATTTATTTCTCTGATTTTCTTATCTCGTTCACAAAGCAAAGTTTATCAGACAGAGAGCAGCATGGATCTGGCAAACGATGAGTGAGCAGACTGCAGACCCTCAGCTGGGTAAGCCCAAGATGATGTTCTCCTTGCCTTTTCTCTTTAGGCCTAGCTTGTTAAAACCTTTGTGAATTAAGACAACAGAGAACCTGCTTTTGTGGGTGATGAAAGTAAAGAAACTGAAAAAAAGGAGGTCTGATGGCCAGCTGGAGAATACTTGCCACCCACAATTTTTGTGGAAAGGGAAGAAGTGACACAGGAGATGAATTGGGGGTTGGAACTAGATGATATTTAAGGTGCCTTCCAACCCAGGCCTTTCTATGGTTCTATAAATTGTGTATCAGCAAGAAGTCTTCCTTCTTTCTAGCAAAAAATGTTTCTGCTCCATGGGCTGTAAGAATATATCCCAGCTGACTTCTAAAGCACTTCTCCAGCTGAATATTTTCCTGTAATTATCTTCTTTGTATAGTAACTATAGGCTCCTTAATTCAATTTACAATTAAAAAGTGGAAACACTTTTTTTTTTAAAAAACACTTCAGCTAGTTTTGTTAAGGCCATGTTTTTCCCTTTGGCTTTAATTTCATCATACTTCTTTTCTAATTAAAATCCAGTTTATTTCCCTCAAGTTGTTAGAGACAAAAGATGACTTTTCTTATTCACTAGACTAAATTGGATTTCAAAAACAGAACACCCTGACTTTTTTGTCTAATAGGATTTATTATACTATTTTGTGTAATCATTGTAATTAGGAATTGTGTACCATTATTTTAACAAAGTTTCCAGTCAGAAACACTGAAAATCTTATAGTTCTTACCCCTTAGGAGGGGATCCTAATCTGAGCCACTCTCTTTACTTAGGCATAGAAAAATCTTTCATGTTGTCTTCGGTTCTTTTTCAGTTACACACAAGCAATTTATTGGGCAGCACCTACTGAAACAAGACCTTATCACCTTTTTTTTTTTTTTTTTAATTTAATCAAAAGATCTCAATCTACTCATCCTGGAGTCTATACTGGTATTGGGGATTGCCCCCAGTGCAGTACCCAGACACAGGACCTTGCACTTGGACTTGTTGAACTTTAGGAGGTTTGCATGGGGCACGACCCAAGCCTGTCCAGATCCCTCTGGATGGCACCCCTTCCCCCTAGAGAATCTACTGCACCACTTGTCTTGACTGAAAGGGTGGAGGGGACCATCCTCTCTGCTCCTGATCCTTTCAGCATTGCTCTGAGTAACACCTTCTCTCTCTTGGTCTTGATCTGTCTCGTCGCAGTATCACCAGACCCTACATGGAGTAGCAGATGATGCTCTGTAGCTCTCACCAGGCTCAGTGAATGTGAGCTCCCGGTAGGCAGCAAACTCTACACAAATTGTCTGGGTGGTAAATGGGTGTTTTGGCACCTCTTGGAAGGCAGCCTGTAATTACTGATACTTTATGTGCTTTCCCGGTGGCACAGGTTCTCAGGCAGGTGGGTGGCTGGATCAGCTTTGCACAGTGGCCTTCTGGAGCCTGTCCATTACTCATGTTCTCTTCTTTCCCCACCCCCAGAGCATCCTCTCTGTTTCGCAGGGGCACTTCAGGAGAAGGTTCTTCCTTCTGCCCAAGGCAGACACAAGAGCCCGGTGTCCTTCACCTCTCAAGTTCTGTGTGCCAGCCAGCTCCAGACCGAATTCAGGCTGATGTCACAGAATCACAGTATGTGTGTTAAACACATTACAGTGACTATACAGGCGTCTTATTTGGTGTGTGATGCCCAGCTGGCCCTCTCCATGCAGACATGCACAGCACATGCGTGCTTTGGCTTTGTTTAAAACAAGAAAATTCTCAATTTGGTCATTTTCTTTCTGCACATGAAACTTCGAATGCAGCCCGCATGTGTATTACAGATTTATGAGCCCACTGTTCTCTAGAATTTCCACAGCTGAAATGAGAGCCTAGACACTCTGTTGCTATCTAAAAGGACACTTATTCGTGCAGGTTAAATTGATTTGAAGTGTCCAGTTCTCATTTCCAAGGTATTATTTCTGAAGGGATAGTTTGGGTTATTTCTGTGTGCTGTGTTAATTTCACGTGGATTCTCTGTTGAACAGAAAACTTTGGGCTGTGTTGCTGCAAACCTGCCCAGCACTGGGAACAGCAGTTGGGAAGTCAACAGAGAATCCTCATCTCATTTTCCCAGCAAGGATTATTTCTTACATACAGAAGCCTGTGTGTAATTAGACGGTGAAACCTTTCCGAAAACCTTGTTGCAAGTGGGGTTTTGTCACAGGACCTCAGCAGGTGCTGTTAGCAATTATTATCTTTATGTATAATCCTTACCAATTTCCATATACTGTTGTAGAAGCTGTGTGTTGGAGGCTGGTGAATAATCCACGTTATTGAAGCTACATCTGCGCTGCAGTTCCAGAGTTCTTTCTAACGCTGCAGTCAAACATAGATGGAGACACACGTGGAGCCTGGTTCCAGTTTGAAAATGGGCAGTGCACCATTAGCCTGCTAATTGTCATGCTTGAGACAGGTTTCCCAAAGCGTTCAGTGTGCTGGTGACTTCCTCCTTTTGAGGATCCAGTCCTGTAAATCAAATCTTTAGAATGCTGGACGGTTTTGAGATTCTCGCTTCTGCCGAGGAATGCACTTTGGAAAAGTTGCTTGGATGCTAAAAGTCAGAATTTCTGAACTCTAAATAGCCAAGCAGAAGGCTTGTAAAAGTTGTCCTTCAACTCACCATATTTCAACTTAACCCTAAAGAGAAAAAGAGTTTTTCATTCATTTAATTTGTATAGATTTAGAGGATGAAATGTATCAATTAGCTGTGTTTCAAAGTCATGCTCTTTCTCTTACTGGCTTGATTTTTGGCTAAAAGCAAGAAGCGACCTAATTAAATTTTGAACTTTTTTAATAAAGTGGGTGGATATGAGAGTGGTGACCACAATTCCTTTGGTTCTGGAAACACATTCACCAGAATGCTGATAATAAAAACAACGAGAAGTCTCAGAGATGAGCAACATGGGAAAAAAAACAAAAAACAGAAAACAAAACCAAACTGGAAGAACAGTAGGGAAAAAAATACAAAGTTTAAAAAAGGCAAATATATATCACCTAGAGTATGACAATTTTGGTTCAAATTCAAGAAAGCACTTAAATATTTTACTTAAGTGCTGCTCTGAATAAGAATGCTTTCCTGAGTTGAAAAGGAAAGGAGCTGGCAGCAGTCTATGTACCTACCGTCCTGTCCCTGATGTGGGGAGATCATCACTCGGGGAGATATAAATATTAAAAAGATACATTTCATCAGTGCAGAATATGATTTTTTGCTATTTCAAGTGAAATATTTCTTGGGACTTTCTAACATAACAAAATATGATAGTAGTAAACATTTTCTTGGGAATAATTCCTACCTGGCAGGGAAATCAATTCATCAACCCCAGAGGTTTTCTTGTGTTGTTTGCTCCGCTGGCACACCTAAAAAATAAAATTGTGAAAGCAAACTGGCATTTGCAGTGTTAACTTCCCATTAACGATCTTTGAATGCTGTTGGGTGAAAACCCTCCCTCTTCCCTTCCCCTTCCCTATTACCCTTAATATATTATTATCCAATTTAGCTCCCTTGCCAAGGGAATCTTTTGCTCTCTGATCTCTGCTCTAAGAGGAATGAAAAAGCACAAGTAAGCTGACAAAGTCTAAAGGAGCAAACTACACCAGGTTCATGCATAATGTAGCCATCACATCTTCTGTTCTTTTAATATTAGTGAGTTCATATGATATTCAGTGCTCACACTCAGAAGAGATGGAGACATATCTATTCCTTACTTATGGATATAATTTCTACCTTGATGAATTCTCTTTCCATCAACAGACAGAAATTCGGGAGAGGGAGAATTCCTCCCTCTCTCGAGCCCTTTTGATTGTAAAACGTTTTTTGTAATTACCCATAAATTATGAGTATTTAGTTTTCTTAGAAAATATATTCTAATGTAGCTCTCACATACCATATTATACTACTCTGTAATACTTCAGCTTCCGGATGCAAATGTAAGCTAAGTAGCATTCTAGATTAACAATTAAAAAAGACAACTGAAAATAAATTTAATTACAAAGCCAATCCACTTCAATGGCATAAAAAATTGATCTTATGTAACTTAAAAATGTATGTCTACTGCACTGACTCCCAAGGCAGTACAGTATTGGTAAGTATGAAGTAGGTTTATTTCAGCCATGAGGGAACAGCTCATTCAAACTTCCTAGAGCACTTACTGATATAAATAATATGAAATGTTTGCTGAGGTACCATTGTAAGTGTTTCCTTCAGATAGATGCATTATAAGCAATTAATAGTGGAGAGTCTGCAAAGAGGTTCGTTCTGCTGCTTTAAAAGGGAAGAGGCTACAAAGCAAGGGTAGTGTGCAGCCTTTTACATATATATATATGTATATAAATATATCTATATTAAACCAATTAAAAAAAAAAATCCAAAAAACCAGCTCAGAGCAATAAAGGAGGAAAATGCTTCTGTTCCTCACTCCTGTTTAAAGACCCCATTGAGAAGAACACGACTACTCTTTGCCAAGTTGCATGCTACCAGACTGGGATTTCTTTTCAATCAGTATCATTTAAAAGGAAACAAATCACCATGGACGAGATAATTCAGTTTGATGAGAAACCCAGGATGACAGAAGGGGAAGTAAGTGTTACAGGAGAATTTACTTCGGAGTGACAATTAAGTTTGGTGCTCAGATTAGCAAAAAGCAGCCTAGTCATCATCTGATGCACTGCCGAGCGAGAAGACTGAAAACATTAAACAGCAATTTGCTTTTATGGAAAAATCAGCTGGAAATGGCTGCAGGCTTGTTTTTAAATATCCAAATGGAATCGTACAGATGATAAGGTGGTGTGCAAAGACTGGAAAAAGTATGGAGGTTCCTCGTTCAGGCGCTGGTGGGTTGGTGTGAGGGAGGAAGAACCTACAAAACGAAATTTTAGAAAGATGATATTTAATGCGTAACTCATGGCCAGTAACTCTTTGTTCAGAAAAGTGTGAATTAGTGCTTTTTCTTCCATCCAGCTTTGCTAGAAATCCCTAATTTGATGTATTGAAATTGACACAGAAATCATGAGGAAGTTTAGGACGGGGCAAAATCCTCCCACATGGAAAAATATGCTCCAGGCTCAGCAGCGACTCTCTTGGGAGCCAGAAAAAAATCTTCTGAGCGCTTGTGTGTGTGAGAGGATTTGCTCCAAAGGGGGATTCTTTGCTTTTGTACGAAGCTGGCATTGGGAAATGTAGCAGGCAGCTTTCCCACAGTGCCAGATAGCGCTTCACAGCCTGTGGAGACACGGGTGGGAGCTGTGCAGTGCAGCTGCGCTGCCAGGAAGGAGCCAGAGATGCCTCTTTCCACGTCCTGGGGACTGTCACTCTGAAAACTCCCCGAGAGATCGATCACAGGCACTTGGTCTCTGAAGGCTTTTGAGAACAGGTCAGACAAATGTGCCACAGATGGGAATGGGGTAGATTAGATGACCTCTCAAATTTTTTTTTCACCCTGTTTTCTGCAGCTCTGCAATCTATCTTTTGAGGAATCGCTGGTGCCAATTTCAGATCCTAAATAGCCTAGGATGAATGAATCTTCTTGATGAAATGTTATTCCTCAATCCTGCTGCATATCTTCCAGCTTTTTTTGTGAAGACGGTGTATTACCAGCTTGGCAGGCAAAGCACAGGCACCAGAGAGAGCAGCTGGTGAAGACAGCTCCGGTGTGGGTGCAACTGCTTTAGGGAAGGTGATACAGGGCAAAAGAATAGATTTGGTCTGCACCACTACAAAGTGAGGGGATTAACTGTTCCCTCCTCACTAGCTGCAATGCACTTTCTGAGCACACAGAGAGGATTGAGACATGGATGAAAAGTGGACACAGTTTGGGAGGCTCTTTTCTCACATCCACTCAGCACAAGAGTTATCTTGGTCGGAGGAAAATGATCAGTCACCTGTGATATCACACAATCCCATTACAATGACAGCTAATGCAGCAATTTTATGAACTTTCTCTGTAGTCTCTCTTGGCAAACCACAAAATGTTCTCAAAGCAAGAGCTTGCTGGCAGCGAGGGTTTGGGCATGGGATGGGCATAAATGCACGTGCACATTTGGACCACATTGCTCCTGCACCACCTCTCCCCAGCTGGCAGGGCAATCCAGGGTCCCAGCAGGGCCCAGGTGCAGGGATAAGAGCTGGATAAGCAGGCCAGATGTCGTTGGTGGAAGTGCTGGTTCATGGTAAATGAAAATGGACAGAACTGAGCTCTGCAACCACATTCCCAAGGAAAGGTGACATGTACTCATGTAGGCTGAAAGTCCAGCAAGGAGTGGAGGCACCAGTCAGAAACAGCAAAAAAAACCATCCCAGAAGTTCATATACGACTATGATGTAGCCAAAGTTAGTCTGAGAAATGGGGCATCTGTGAGAGGAGTGAAAGCTGCCCGGAGGTTTGCCAGTTACATGGCTGTGACAAGCTGCTTGTTGTGAATTCAGATGGCTTTGGAGCCAGCATCTGGCTCACACTGAGCATGTATTTTCAAGCATTAAAAGGACTACCTATTATTTACAGAAATAATTTCCTGTTGTGTCAATAATGCTTCCCGACTATTACTCGTTTCTAAATTGGGTGATGTAGAGTTCTTATCAGCTATCCTGAGGCATCAACCCATCTCACTGAATAATCTCCTTACTGCTTTCTTTTCCTTTTGGCTGCCCAGCATGTCCCAAAAGATAGGATATGCTATTTGTACACCCACCTTATGCATCTAAATCAGATATCAAAACCATGTGTCTTATTTCTCACTGCAGCGAACAGAAAGAGAGTATCCATTCCAGCAGAATTCGGGAAAAAGACCTGGATGTGGCAGGCTCCACACGGTGGCTGCCCCATCCCCTGTTGAAATCTCTGATTGACAAGTGGAGTGACTTGATGATTAAGGTTTAGGGGTAACTGTGACCCTCTGGTCGGAAAAGAAAAACTGCTGCTCTGGATGGAAGATGGTTTAGAGAAGCAGCAATTTGAGAACTTGCCTAGAGAGGAGCAGGAGAATGCAAACAGCTCAAGTAAAGTTAATAGGCATAAATAAAAGCCTTTAAAGTACAGTGTGTGTGCCTTTGTTTGGGGCAAAGTACTCTTAGGTTAATGTAGTTTGAAGGCTGCCTTACTCCCAGATGAGAAGCCTGTACATGGTGGTTTAACAGGCTTCGATATATGCTCATTAACTTTACACTCTTAGCTGGCTCTTCATAAATTTCTGATGTATCGACTCTTTTGGGAGTTCTCTTGGGTTTATTTTAGCTCTTTGTTGTAGTTTTACTAGAAAACAACAATCTCTGTGATTTCTCAGGGAAAAAAATAACCCGCAACCCCATTCCAAAAGAAAAAAAAAGAAAAACCAACAAACTCCAAAAACCCAACCACCTCAAAATAGAAAAAAAATTTTAAAAGGCAGAAAAGTTAGCAATGGTAGCAGAGACAGTTGTTCACTGGGGCCCCAGTGAACCTGTCAGAGGAAGTGCTGAATGCACCAAAAGGGCAAGGCAGGGGTCAGTTATTAGAATGTGATTTGTATGAAAATACGTTGTGTAGTTTAAAGGTCCAGTTTTGACAATCTTTATTATTACTTTATGGGCTTTCAAATAAAATGTTGAACTAGGTATTGTGCTAGTAATATTTATGAAATGGTATTACAGAATGTGATAAAAGTTTATAGGAAAGTCATTACTGTAACCATAAAACACCAGCTTGTCCCAAATACCAATGGGGAAGATATGTGCCTGCTTCACATGAGTCAAGTGACTTTCAGGGGCTGATGCCGTGCAGGCCACCTGAGCACAGGGGTCTGTGGGAAATAAAGCCCTGGCTTTATCAGGACCCGTCAGGAAGCCTCTTCCCCTTCCCGTGTCCCTGGGGCTCGCAGAACAGCGCTGTGGGAGCTGCGGAGAGATGGGGATGCAGAGCCTGCCCTGAAGCCGGTGTCGGTAATTATGAACTGCTAATGGCGAGAAAAACCATTATGGTACACAATAGGCTTTCCTTTCACACCACTAATTGTGTGATGAACTTACTTTGGCAGTAAATTTTCACATCTGCTGGGGAGAGAGATTACACTTAGGGAAATGAAATAAATACAGTTGCCGTCCCTTTATCCTTGGATGACTAAGGAATTTAAAATAAAAAAAAGATGAGAAAAAGAAAACTTGGCAGATAGAACATATTATTTGTTAGACAGGGCTTTTAGGGGAGGTAATAACTTTTTTAGGGAATTGATATAGTAGGAAAACAGGTGAGCTATGACAAGACCTCCTCAATTTGTTCTTTCTGCTCTGATTGCACTTCTGGGAGAAGCAGCACCAAACGCCCCGGTGGAGGTACATTTTTGGTGTCAGTGCTAGCTGGAGCTTCCCTCTGCCCATGAGCTTCCATTTGCTCCTGCTTCAGTAGCTTGATCCCCCCTTGCCCCGCTCCCTCAGCTGTGACAAGGCAGGTGTCTGGATCTGGAAAAAAATAATCTGGCAGAGCTGAGAGTGGTGTCGGGGGTGGCCTCAGCTGCTGCTCACCTCTTCGTGCTGGCCACGGTGTTCAGGGTGGACTCATTGTCACCAGGGCCACGGAACTGGTCCTGATTGAATGGTACTTGGGCAACAAAATCACCAAATAAAGATTCTCGGTGTTAGGAATAAAAAGATGGGTAACAGGGAATGGAGAAATTAATAGTGGGTTGGGGTTTTTTTCCCAGGGAGAGAGGTAACTTTGGGATACTGAGGGATATTAGAGGCTGAGGGAAAATGTGTCCCCAAGGCAGTATCACTGTGGACCCTGTGACTTTTAGTTCCTATTTCTAGCCTCTAGTTAGTAATTATTAAACAGCTGCTGGCCTTTTCATCTGCTCTATCCTGAAATGTTCTAGAATTTAGCACTTCTAGTGCTTTTATTAGTGAAACAGTATCAGGAAAGCAGAGCAATTCTCATTGAGTGCATTGCAATATGATTTCTGTTGGATTTCAGTCTTAAGTTTGTCACTAATCTTCAGCTCTTTTAAATACTAGTTTTCATTATTATCTATTTCTACATACTAGTTCTAAATATTGGTGTCCTAGCAGGCATTCTGTAGATTTTTTGAGACTCCAGAAAATGTTCTCTGTTTTTCTTCACTTCTAGAAGCTGTTCTGTACTTATTCATTATTTACATTGCAAGATGGATGACACTTTAAGGGACCAAAATCTGTTAGAAGGCAGCAGAAAAATTGTGTTCCATAAGCACTTTAATGCATTAGGATAAAAGGGAAGGCAAGAAGGAGAACATTTTGCAGGGAGATATTTATTACTTCATTTTTCTACAGTAATCTGTACACTGTACACAGGAATTGGCTATTTATACCTTTATTTAGCTAAGAAAAGAAGAGGACAATGTTACAATAGCACTTGTTGCATTTTTGGAGATTCAGTTATATGGTAAAGATGTATCATGTTGTAAAGAAAAGCGAAAATCCATATAAATGATACTTCTGTCTTTTTAAATAAATATGAAAGGGAAGTCTGGTTCTGATCTCTATTGTCGTGTTCAAATCAGGCCTTATAATCCTAAATCCACCAGAATTTCAGTTAATGGAAATGGAAATTTTGGCCAAGAGATGGGCAAAAGTGTTATAGAAACATTTTTCCTAATAGTCCTGAGGAGTATTTCTAGACCTACCAGTGCAGCAGCAGTATTTTCAGGTGTGCCTACAATTAAATGGACGTCTCTGCTCCTCAGAGGAATTTGCTTTTTCTCATGCTTAGTGTGATGCTCTATATAATATGTGCAGGCAGATTGTCAAAAAGTCACAGCGATCTTTAGGGTGCCTTAGCAATAATCTCAAATTGCTTGAGAGGAATGACAAATCTTTTATTTAAATGTCCTCTAGCAAGAGTCCTACTTTCAAGCATATGTCTGTGTCTCGTCAGTCTCCCTCCTCTCAATGCCAGCTGCCTTTTTCCGTGTCAGCTCCGTAACGCTGGGTTTGCGCTGCCCAAAGTCATATTTACACAATGCTCCTGTCAGTTTGATTGAGACAAATGCAGAAAGTGACAGATGGGTTAATGGTCCTACCACAGTGTCATCACATCACTTCAGGAAATGGCATCAACATGCAATCATGGTGTGATGTGCTATTACACTTCATTTGTCTTTAGAACAATTCTGGAGTCAACAGCAAATCAGTGAGTGTCCCTTGGTTCACGATCAGCCATAAAAGTACACATCCTGCTCCTCTGAGTTGCTGATATTATGCCATGCCTTGATTCCCGCAATTAAATCTTGAGCCTTAACACTGTCTCTTGAGATGGACAAAAGCCAGAGCTTCATTTTTTCAGGAAATCTTGCTTTCATTTCAGTTCAGAAGAAAAAAACCCAAAAACCACAACAACAAGAGAAATCCATCCTAAGTTCCAAACCAGTTTTGTGCAAGAACCAGAAGAATCACTGCAATTACCATTGCAGGAGGAATTAATATTTTTATAATTTTTTTGTGCTCCCGGCATTGATGGGTGCAGTGACCATTTAAAGTAAGTCCTATGAGAAACAGCTGAGGGAGCTGGGGGTGTTTAGAGAAAAAGAGGCTCAGGGGAGACCTTATCACTCTCTACAACTCCCTGAAAGGAGGTTGTAGCCAGGTGGGGGTCAGGCTCTTGTGCCAGGCAACCAACGACAGGAAGAGAGGACAGTCTGAAGTTGTGCCAGAGGAGATTCAGGCTGGGCATCAGGAATAATTTCTTCTTGGAAAGGGTTTTCAAGCATTGGAATGGGCTGCCCAAGTTGGTGCTGGAGACACCATCCCTGGAGGAGTTCAAGAAACAACTGGATGAGGAACTCAGTGCTCCGGTCTGGTTGACGAGGTGGTGTTGGGTCACAGGTTGGGCTCAATGATCCTGGAGGTCTTTTCCAACCCAAATCATTGTGTGATTCTGCTCTCCCCTCCCTGCTGTTTGCAGTAGCTCCCCCTCACCCTGCCAGGCTCTGCACTTCTCTGCCTCACATCCACTTTGGAGATGCATTAGGAAAGTTTAGATTCCTTGTGCTGTCTGCAGGAGGAGAGTTTCTGTTCATTGCCAGCTCCCAGCTTGAGCCCAGTACCCTCAGTGCTGACATGCAAAGTTTTGTAGCTCAGTTTTTCATCTGCCTGCGTTTACACCACTTCCCTCTGGTCGAAGCACTCCACAAAAGGATGCTTTGGTATTACATAACTTCTGTGAATAGCAAGGTATTTCTGTGGAAACGCATTGTGAAAAGAATTGCATTGCATTGTATGGGACACACAATATGACATTCTCTGGAGGAAACAATTATTTGCTCAATAGTGTCTATCGCATTCAGCTCCTCGGTTTATGGTACATTCTTGTAAGGGCACAGGGGTATGTTTCTTGGTAAAATAATTGTGTTTTAGCTTAGAATATCTTTTTCACTAAACAAAAAACCTACATAAACTGTGTAAAAGCCGTCTCATCGTGGTCATAAGAGAAGTGGAGTTTTTCCACTTCATTTATTTTGAGAAAATACATTTCCTGCTTATTTTCAAGATTGTTATTTTAAGATGTGGGTGTCCACATAAATTAGATTTCTCTCTGTCTGAATCACAGATACAACATAGTATTGGGAGACCATAAATTCCACGATTTATTTTTGTTGAAGAGTATCTGTGACACTCCATTCTTTAAAAGTTTTTCTTTTAATTCTTTGTTTTGGGTCTTCTGTGGATTGACTTGCAAACAAAAATCTGCTTTTGTTTTATAGGACCAAATTTAGCCTTATTTTTTTCTTCAAACAACAGATGTCAGTAAAATTAAAAGATATTAAATGGCACCCAGTAATAGTTTTGTAGTGCCCTCATAAATTTGGATATCTGGTCTCATTTAAAAAAAAGAAATTCCTCAGATTATTAGAAGGTGTTCAATAAAAGGCTTCTTAGTTGTGGCCTCGTCGTTAATAGCCTTGAACTTTTCCTTAGCATTAGTTTTGATCACTGACTGTGTGTAATCACCTCCTATTTAGCAGGGGGCTCATCTCTGTCTAATGTGACCTTACTGATGGGCCAGGTCAGACAAGAAATAAAAGTAAATTGGAACTGGACTGTGGCCTTGTTTTAAAAGGCACCGTTGTGTTTAGACTTTCAAGGATAAGGTGCACTACATGTAATCAAAAGCAGCAGAAGAGTGGTTACTGTCCAGGTGCACCTGAGGACTTCCCAGGCTTAACACTCATTTAAACAGGATTCTTGGGGTCTTACCGAAGGGAAACAAGAGCAGCTGTGCTGGAGGCTCTTGCAAAAGAACTTGTAAAACTTTGTTCCCCCTCAGCAATGTGTAAAGTGTTAAAGACTTCTGCAGCACGAATGTCGTGCTTGTTTTCTCAGCCCGAAGAACAAAAGTGTACAAAGATGAGACAAGAGAATGTCTGTGAGTGTCTTTACCTATTTTATATTCATAAACTGCAAGGTGTCTATTAAGCAACACCTATTTCCAAGTCAAAAATAGTCCTTAGAGTAACTTTGACACATAGTCATGTATGTAACATCTCCTGTGTAGAGCTGAGTAAGGGTTGGGTTTTTTTCCTTTCTCCTTTCTTTTAATTCAGTTCAGTTTTGTTATCCAAAATTGGTCCTAATTAAATCTGGTTGTGAGTAATCTTACACACCCTTGCTCTTGCTTCTGTAGGATGGGTTTAGGTAACCTTTATTCAGCTTGTGACTTCTCTTCTGTCAGAAGTGGAAAGAAGGTAAAATCAGATATAAAAACACTTCTCCCTCAGTAAAGTAATGGCAGTCTAACAGGATTTGCATGAAGCTTTCCTTTGGCAGGGTCAGCTAGGCATCTTGAGAGTCTGACAGATGATCTCTGATTAACTGAGACAAAAAAAAAGAAAAATCAATGTTTATGTTAACTAAATGATGGTTGTCAAGTAGATGGGAAAATATCCAAAGTTTAAAGTAATTGACCCATATAACACACAAATGGGAAAAAAAAAACTGTGAAAACTTTTTCAAGATCTCAGAGTATGAGCATGGAGTTGCTCGCTACAGGCCATACTCAGATACTCTTTCTGCTTATCCATCTCACATTTCCTGATGAACCACCCTACTGCTGTTTTGAATTTCTCAAATTCAATCCATGTGGAAGCCGTCTGCTCAGAGCAGAGCTGTCACATAACAATACCTCTTTGAAATACTTTTTTTCACATGAAATCAGTTCAAGTACCATCAACAAAGAAATGTAACTTTTCAATGCTCCTCTCTCCTTAAGAATTTGCATATAGGCTAATCTAGTCCAAATATCTATATATAATTTATGTGTATATTACATGCACCTTTTTGATTTGTATATTCTTATCCAGAACTGCCCTTCAGTTAACACCACTGATTTATAAAGATTGGGTCTGTTAAAATATTAGTTGTATATTTTACTATTATGAAGACTATTCATTGTTACTTGTCAACTGCAAGAAGAGATAAAGTAGGTTATTATACATTTATCATAAACATCCCTAGCACAAGAGTCAGGAGAGCCAAGGAGGAGTGATGTAAGGTTAAAAAAGAGCAAAATTTTTACTGCAGATGTTTCAGTTCATGTGTATAAGAGTAAATGCTGGAGAAATCTAAAGAATAGCATTGCTGGAAGACTCAGCTCCCTTCTGATTATTATGGACACGTGCCCTGAGCAGAAGTATAACAAACTATTTAAAATCAAACAATTCAAAGCCAGAGATGGAAAATGGTTTGTTGTTGAAGCTTTGCTGGATGTGACCTTCGGCTAAGAGCGCTCAAAGTGTGCACACCACCAGATCTAAAAATAAATGATGGACAGAAAATTGGCAGGATGCTCCCTGAGGTCTAAATGGTGTAATGTCATATAGTTTGTAACTGCATGGACATTTGTCACTGCAGTCCTGCATGAAGGACACCCACTGTGCAAACCCTTGTTAATGTGTAACATTGCTTTTCAGTTCTGATGCTGAGAGTTGAGTCTGATGTTTTCCCTTGCCTTCGCCGAATTCATTGTGGGAAGCTATCTGATACTGTATGAATTGCACAGCAGAGCCTGCTGTGAAATATTCAAGTACCAGATTACAGCATATGCCTGTACTTGACAGCTTCATTGACAAATTTGTTAAAACTCTTTTCTCTTTGTGCCCCCTCCAGGGTATTATGAGATGCATGTGCCAGGGGAGGTCACCCGGGAAGGCCTGTGTGCTGGAGAGGAGCACCTCGTTTGCCATCTCATTCATACCTCTCAGGATTTTTAAGATGAATTATTTATCGAAGAAGCTTCTGTCAGAAGTTCGGACAGCACATGTCTTCTTTAATTATTCCTGACTTTTTCCTCCAGTGAAGCACATGGTGAGTTTCTCGGGGAGAGAGTAAAGGTGCTTTGTCTTCAGGATACCACAGAACAGACTGAAGAAAAATGTCTCTATTTGCTTGTGTGCCAGCAGTGACTAAAAACAACAATGTCCTGATACCTGTGCCACAGATCCCTGCTCAGATATTCAGCTCCCTGCATATGGGAGACTCCAGCCAGCACCAGCGGGAGCTGAAATGTGCTGGACTGACAGTTCTGGATGCTGAAGGTCTTTTTGTCATGTAATCTGCATTTTAATAGACTAGACAAGACACCATCCAGTATCATCACAGTCTTGGTAATGAGGGGGAAGATGCCTTGAGAGGACATGAGAATTAATTACCCCAGCATTGAGATCAGGCACGTGTGAGCGGGGAGAGTTCTAGTGGGAAGGCTTCACGTGCACCCCATCTGAGGACTGAACTTGCCTGTTTGGAAATCAGCCTGAGTTTTTCCTGTTCTTTTAATTTTCCGAAGAAGAATTCAGTGATGCTTCAGGTGTGTCTCTGCAGGGGAGTCAGTCAGCCTGCACTTACAGAGCAACTGCCTGCAGAAAGACCAGAACACAATAACTTCTTTTAAAATCAAATTTATGTTACTTATGACTCGCTATGAACATTTGCATAAGAAATATCTTGTTTGCAGAGACATTTCTGTTAGGACCTTAACATGTGTAAAAACTCAAAGAAACACACACCTGAAGAAGCCCTGGCATCCAAAAGCTCCCACAAATATCCTAAAACACCTTTGTGAGAGACCAACATCGCGGAAGATGCTCTCCTAACAGGTAAGGATTGCATAGGGAAAGGTGATTTCATACATTCTTATTCCCCAAAGCACCTGCTAATGCCTGTCCCTGAGCAAGGCTGGTGATGTGGCCAAGTTGGATTCCTGCTCTGGTCCAGCAGGAGCCGCCGTGACTCGTTATGCAGAGCACACTGATGAGAAGGTTTTCCCATCAGCTCATGAGCAAATGTTCATTTCAGCCAATGTTTTGTGAAAGACAATTGGTAAAATACCAACAATTCCTGTATATGGGCTTTAATTTACCACAGCAAACCATGCATTTTTCACTTAGATCTAAAATGTGACTTTAAGTTTTCATTTAAGAAATGAAATTTCTTCCTTTTCAAGAAATTGGAGCTATATAAATGTTTGATGTAAAAAGAAAAGCAGGCTAAGAGATAAAGGTGGAAAGGAATGAGCGTAAGGGTAAGGGACGGAAAATAGCTAAATTAGGAGAGAATTATTTCCCGCTTCCCCATTTCTGAAATGAGCAATGAGTGCTTTGCCTACAAAGTTCCCTTTGGGAGCAGAGTTACCCACTCGGCCTCCACCTGCCCCACGGGCTCTGTGCCATGGTCAAGGCTCTAAATTAGGCTCAGGTGGGTTGGCTGGGCCCTGGGGGCAGGCAGTTCTCAGGGAGTAGCAGGCAGGCTTGGTTTCTTGCCTGTGAAAGAAAAAGACATTGAATAAGAGCAAACAAGAGCTCCTTCTTTGCCACCTGACAACAGGTAAGAAACTTTGTGCTTTGTGAAATGATACAGCTGAAATAAGTCATGCTGATATTTCCAGTTTAGGGGGGAGTGTGTGTCTCCCTGCCTGGAGTTTGCTGAGGTCCTGCTCTGCTCACTCTTGTTTGTTTGGAGTGTTAGAGAATAAACCAAAGGGAGAAGGAGCAAGCGAATGTCTGTGTGCTGCCTAAATGATGGGCTTTTGGAGAAGATGGTACTTGTGGTGTAAAGGGTGAGCTCTGGGGGTGCAGGAATGACTCTGAGCCCTGTCAGAGGGGTGTGCTCCAGTCTGCTCTTCAGGGTTCTTTGTGATGTGCTCTTCTGAGCACGGTGTGCAGGCAGCAGGCTGGGGTTTTGTCCCTCGTGTGGTGCAGGTCTGGGGGGTGTTAGTTAAAGGGGATCCTTGAGCTACAGGTGAGGATGTCTAATTTTTTGGGTGCTATGAAAGTAAGTGTCTTTCCATACTCTTAGTTTATCATGTTTGCAGGCTGTTGGCTCATTTTGTTTCCTCGGGTGGTCGTAAAAAGAAAAAAACAAATTAATTTTGGGAACAGAATTTTGGTCCAAACAAACCTCTGCCCCGGTGGATCCACCCCACCACTACCATACCTGAGGTAAACTTAATCTTTAGCTGCTGAGTAGGCTAGAAACCAGTTTTACTTGCAGCTGGGGAAGGAGGTGTTGATAAAGAGACCATCCCAACCATTGAGGCTGCCTTCTTGTCAAGGATCTGGTTACTTGTGCTGCAGAACATGAGTGCTGGCTGCCCAGGGGTGAGGGGCTTCTCAGCCATGCCTCGGGAAGTTATCCACTCCTGTTGGTGACCCGGAGCCTCAGTGATGGGCTGTGGCTCCCTTTCCTCCTCTTGGCTTTGCACCGAGTCTCCAGCACCCTGATGGTTTTCTTCTGCTTTCTTTGGCAAAACTTACACTTGCATTTCCAACTACGAACTGCTGTAAAGCTTAGGATGCTTTTTTTCCATTTTAGAGGTTTACTCTGTATTTCTCCTATCTCAATGATAAAAGTAGATCTTTTTGTTTGAATTCTTCCTCCTGTTGTTTCTCTGCTTGCACCTAAGACCCTTTTAATCTGTAGCTCTTCTTCCATATAGGTTGTCTCTATGTCAAACCATACACGTTTTTCTGTCAACCTTCTTCAGTATTTTTCTTTGTCACCTCTGTGATAGCCTTATTTACTGCCTCCTGTTTCAGAGCACTGTCATTATTTCTTTTCATGGATAAGTTAGAGGAAATTTGGAAACTATCAATACAGAATTGTTTGAATGTGGTTTCAAAAGTCTCCCTCTTGATCTGCCTGGCTGAAAAAGGAAACCTTCGGTTCTTTAAAGACATTTTTTTTTCCAAAGTATTGATGGGAAAACTGTGGTGTCCTCTGCTTCTACTGAAACTAGCTGTAATGTGAGATGGGGGGAAGAATCCACTTTAGTTATCCATTTTAATAGCAAATATCTGACCTTTCTTTTTCCCAAGGGTTTTGTGCCATTTCTGCACATCTCTGTTCTGCTTTTTTTATGATCTTGTGGTGTTTCATGTGCTGCTTTTTTTTTTTTCATATTTTATTTCCACACATAGAGTGTCTAAATTTGTTATAAGTTGTACTGGAAAAGAACTGTGTTATCTATATCAATAGAGTTCTGCAACAAACCTTTCCTGCCAAACCATATTTACTGTACATACTGTATTTTTAAACAGCAAAATACTTATTTTGAGTAGAAAAAACAAACTCATTTTCTTAATTAACTTTTTTATGGAGGGTTTAATGCATGCTCATTATAGAAATTGCAGCTCTCCTCCTAAAAATTGACTGTAAAAAAAGTTCTTTGTGGGGCTCCATATTTATTGTGACTTAGTGATTTTCATATAAAATGCATGCAGGTTGCGACTGAAGAGATGCTTTTGTTTTTCTACCTGGCAGCCTTGTGCATTCAACTGAGGCTCTGGCTCAAGCTGGGTTTTTTTGCCTCCCCGTGCATCAGCACCAGCAGGACAAATTACAGCTTCTGTTTACACCTGCCTTTTCAGTGTGCTTGTGCAGGTGCGACAAAATACAGCCTAGCAAACAGTTCTCCTCGTTGTGTGAGGGGACTCAAATCTGGCTTGCCTGCTCTTGTGTTGGCTCTGTAAAACTAACAGAACTCGGGAAGGGGGAAAATAATTTTTCTTTTTGGCATGGCCACAGGTACGTTTACACTTGAGGAACACGTCTGCTAGACAGACAAATAAATAGTTGACATCCTCACACAGTCATATCGTGAAAAATAACTGTGCTGCTAGCCAGGAAAGTAAATCCTTTTGAATTAGGCAGCTGGCTCTGTTCTTAGCAGGTTCTATAGGTGCCTGCTTTGGGGAGGCTGTAGCATGGAGTTTTTCCCTAATTCCCCAACAAAAGGAAGTTCTTTCAATTGTTTAATTTAAAGCTGCTTTACGGCCCAGGTTTGTTGGACAGCTTCTGTTTGGTGAGTATTGTGTGGATAGGCATGATCAGCAGCCAGGTTCCTGCAGAGCTGCAGGGGAAAGAAATCCCTTACCTAGGAATTCTGGTGGGTTCCAGTGTGAGATGTGTGTCATTGAGGCAGACAACTCTGAGGCACCCAGGGCAGAAGATTTGCTCCCTGGAGGACAATTTGTCCTCTAGGGTCTGTGAAGGTTTTAGTAAGTGGCCTTTCAGACACAGTTGGCTACTTTGTGGATTAAAGTTGATCCAAAGTGGAGATGGGTCAAAATCAGTTTGTCCCAGGGTATAAATTCACACTTCTGTTTACTCAAGTTTTGGTGCACCAAGTAAAGCTTTGGTTTCTGAGCTAGCACCAGGACACTGCTCCTCTGCAGTCACCAAGATCTTCAGTCATGTCACTCTCAAGCTGCTGCTTGCAGGCATCTCCTCCTAAACCGGTGTATTCAGAGGCTGGGCCAGGCTCTGTCATGCTCAAGTGTCTGGAGATACTTTTTTTTTTTGGTGCCGTTTTGAAATCTGCTATCTGCAAAGTAAAAGGAACGGAGAAGAAATCCGCTCATCACTGTTCGCCTGTTAAGAAATCTTGATGGTTATAAAAGCAGTTACATCTTCCTCCCCCATCCACTCCCTTGGAAACAGTGCTGAATCTAGCAGGATGAGGGACAAAGGGATTCCTTGAGTCCTTTCTAGATATGATTTGCAAGATTTGTTTCTGATTACAGTGTAGATACACATAAATGGAAGACATGATCATTTTGTTGACCAGTTCCCATGTGGTTGATGTATTTGAGGTTATTGTAGAATCCCAAAGTGTGGCCACAACTATTTTGTTCTATCCCTGTGATTTTTTTCTCCCACACGCTTTTTTCTTCATTTCTTTCATGTAATATTGGCAAATGTTCATCCTACCTGAGGTTGCAACTTTATTAAACACCTTTATAATCCAACTTGTGACATCAATGTACTGCTACTTTCAGTGAAAAGGCTCTGCATATTGTTTTAATCAGAAGCTGTATCTTATTCTTTTTGACTGTAAAATTTTAAGTAGAAAGACCAGCATAAAAACCCTAAGAATCAATTAGTTGCAAATGGGCTTCTTGGCACATAAGGATAGGCTTTCATTTTGCTGTTAATATAAGGAAAATATGATTAGAATTCATCAGGGGAAAAAATCCAAACTTGTATAGTTCATTTGAACTGTATTGGGCATGATTAGCAGTTCCACACTTCTGTAGAAGATGCTTACCCGGAATTTAAAAGATGTTCCCCTTAACACATGGCTCCTAATTATTTTCTGTAGTGTCTTTTGAAGCAAATTGTTGTGTAGCCCATGGTGATGGTTTGCTTCTTGGTTTGTACCCAAACAGCAGTACTAGGTGGGTATCCACTGAGTGTTAAAGTATCTCTGTATGTCCAGGTCCTCTAGCTCTCTTCAGTTGCTAGAAATAATGGCAAAAAATAAAAAAGGAGAGACAGAAACCGGAGGAAGAGTTCTCCACGTGGGGGCCTCCCCTGCATCCAGCAGTGTGTGAGCCCAGGGCCCAGTGCCAGGGCTGTTTGTTTAAGAGCAGTGATATGTGTCCTTCAAGCAAGTGTCAAATTTAGAAGTCCCTGGGCTTCACACCACTTCATGGGCAGCACATTCCTCAGAGCCCAGTGGATTTATTATCCTTGTTGCCCCTTTCTTTCCTTGAAACAGGGGGAAGGGAAGGAAAACTCTTTGCCTTTGTCCCCATCCTCCACGCTTTGCAAGAGCCCTGAGCCCTGTTTCTGTAGATGTGTTTGTAAGGGCAAGACCTCTATCATGACTTAATGCTGGCAATGAGACAATATTATCAGAAGCCTTTTTAGGGGCTGTTAACTGAGACTGTGTGTTCTGCCATCCAGGGAGTAGATTAATTCCCAGGCAGTGGTCTTGTTTCCTTCTTTCATGGTGTGAAAGTACTGTTTTGGTGGGTTAATTATCTGTATGCAGCAAGGAACAAAGGTCAGGGATGTGTGGTGATATTCTGAATGAAAGAGAATTTTCTATGTAATTGCTGAGAAAAGTCAGGAGTTAAGAAAACAAGCTGGACTTCAGGCTCATGAAGACCATAATCCCTCCTCTTCTGCCTTCTGAGATGCTGCTTGTGTAAAGGTCATTAAAAAAAAAAAAGCTTGTGTTAGTAAACACAGCGTCCTTGATGCCAGGAGACGTGAAAATACCATGAAGAACATTGTCTCTCCATTCCTGCTGTTCGAGCTGTAGTTGTTTGTTGTGGCTATGAGTGAGCAGATCTCAGGAAATTAATGAGCTGCTGCCTTGTTAAGCATGGTAGAATTTAATGGGAATGTGTTCCTAATTTCTGGGACCCTGTTTTTTAATTCCTCTCTCATACTTGCTAGGGAAGTATTTGTTAACTTGCTCATCATGCCACGGTGCATCATAGAGGGGGAGGGAGATGTCTGATGAAGGATGCAGGTCTGATGTCTCCATGTTTACAACAGGAATTGTTTTCCATCCTGTTCCAGTGTGTTTGCTACTTAGAAACAAATATGCGACATTTTATTTTGGCTTGCTTTTCACATTGTTGTGCACAAGCCTGCTTGTCAGAGTTCATGGATTGGAGTCTTCAGAGAATTGGCCTGTTCATTACCAATTAAAACCTGAGATTACAGTGCTTTTACTCTGGTTTAAGGTGGCATCTCTGAGAAGCGACTTTGCGAACGCTGTCTTAAACAGCTCAATCTTTTGATGAAAACTTGACAACTGAAAGCACTATGTTAATTAGTGGAGCAGCAAATCAATAAACGTATCATTGTTGCTTCATCCACTGTCCAAATAAATGAGTTCAGTATTTTGCATCTGCATTTCCCTTCTTTACCCCTCACCCCGTTGAGACAAAGAATTTAAGATCTTCACTGCACTTGCAGCTGAATGAAGGACAAATTAGAAACTGCTGCTTTCTGTGAATACAACAGACTGACGTATTAGAGAATTTCTTTCCGAAAATGACTTTCATTGGAACAGCCAGATAAAGTAATCTATTTTAGATCCATCTTTGCAAATAGGTCCTGTTGAAAAGGCTGACTGCTAAGACTGTTTGGGCTCTCTGAATGAATCTTGCTTTTGAAAAGTGTTTAAAGACTTAAGCTTAGCCCTAGACATCAATTTCCAAAAGCTTTTGGACTTCAAACAATGAGCTTAACTAGCCTCTAGAATAACATGAAAGGTAGCAAAATGTCTAGAACGTCTACTGAAAAAGCCTCTAATATCTCTAAGTGCCCAGTGTATCTCTGGATTTAACATTAAAACTGATGGAATTTTTAAATGGGGAAAAAGTTCTTCTAAAATATAATCATAAGCTGTTCTAAAACACTGTTCTGAACCGACTGGGACAGATATAGTTTCTTACATACCTATTTTGCAGTAAGATATGCTGCTTGAGGGGATGATTTACTGTTTCTGTCAAAAGGAGCCGCAGTTCCTGTTGCAAAATTGTTAGAGGCTGAGTCTAAGGGGATTAGCAGATTTTAAGTTTAAGCTTTTTAGTGTGTCATTTGGTTAATTTATGGTACCTCTTCTACTGGCTGTGGAAATGGTCTGCTTTCTAATATGGTACCACGGATAGTTTTATAGAGAATTTTAATTGCCTTACAGTTAGCATTTTTAACTCTCTTCTAACTCTCTTCTTTGCTCATTCTTTTCCAGAAGTGAGGACTACTGTTTGACTCCAATTTATCTACTTTATCCTTACTACTTCTGCATTGTAACGCACGCGTGTTGTAGATGTGGGGATGGGGAGAAGCAGGTTTGTCAAAGTGATGGCAAATGTCTTCCTTAAATCTCTCCAGTTCCGTAATGATCAGGAGGCCATAGAAGATTTGCCAAGATGTGGCCCCATCAAAACAGTCGTCACGTTTCCATGCCATTTTAATTTGCATTAAAAGGGAAAGAAACAAGTTTGTCATCATTTATCGCCACAACTCTTCAGTTAAATTTGTTCTCCTGTGATGATTGTTTAATCTAAGACGTGATTTGAGTGGTTTTTTTCAGCTTCTGGGTACGCCTTTTGAGTTAGTTATTTCATAACCGGGCACAAGAACCCAGGGGATATCAGAATCCTGACCTGCCTTCCTTTCCCTGTAGTCTCTCCAAATAACCTCTTTGGGTGCTCAGCACTTCCCATGGGCAGTTCTGGGTTTGTAACAGGGGTGTGTGGGAAAGTCCTTGCAAGGGGGCACAATTTTTCCCAGTAGTTTTTTGACGGTGTCTGTTCTGTTGTCAGCTCTGTATTGATCACTGTACGGAGAACTGAGCCCTTCTGGGAAGGGTTGCTGCCTTTTACCACCCTCTTGGCCCTCCCAGTGCTCTGGGTTATTGTTCATTGCTGGAGAGGTGATGTTTTTGAGGTGTTAATTAATATTTTACATGTTTGTCATGTGTTTCTGAGGCCCATCCTACCTAGTCCCTTCCTGGGTTTATAAATGATGGTGTTTTGAATCCCAGTTTTCCTTGGGAAGTTTGAGTTACAAGACCAAGCTGGCATCAAATTACCCGTGTGTCTCCTTATCACAGAAGGTTATTGGTGAAATTAATTTCCTTCTCGTAGTCTCCAATTAAAATACAGTTTATCATGATGTACTTTATTGTGACTCACATGAAAAGACTTTAATGGATTGTTTTTCAGCAGGTGGAAATGCTATTTGTAAGGCTTTGGGTGATTTTATGTGGCACTGCTTATACATATGGGAGGAGAAAGAAAATTCTTGATCGGTTGATGGATTATTTCTAAATTGGCTTTGTCCTTAATGTTACAGTTGCTAATAATGATTTATAATGCTTGACCATTTTCTCTTCCTTTAGGAGCAGATTTTAAAAATTGCTGTGTTTGAATGTTCTGTTCCAAAAAATATTGGGTTTGGGATTTTTTTTAGCACTTTTATTGTCTCGTTCTGTTCTACAGGTAGACACAGCATCACGCTGTGAAGGATAACCTTGAAAGCTGCAGTGTCACTGGTGACCACGAATGTGTTTGTACAACCTGGGGAAAGCTCAGTGTAATTATTAGCTATCAGGGAATATTACTCTGATACTAATAACTATTTCAGAAGTAATAAAGTTTCAAAGGATAATAGAGGCTGTTTTCTATCGGGATTTTTAATCTACTAGAGCAACAATCAAGTGTGCCCTTCCTAAGCACCTGAATGCATGTTTGAATCCATTCTTTCAAAAAACACACCTAATAACTCCTTATTTCTGAGGATATTCTCAAGTGTTATAGGTGTCAAATATCTAAGTTTTAATATTAGGAGAATCTCTTAAATTTTGAAGTATTTTAATGCTGGTTTGACAGATCTGCTTGATAATCCCAAATCAATTTTGGTCAGATTAGAATAATTTGACAGGTTTAGCTGTTGATGGTGGAGGTGGGACCATTTTGCTTCAGTTGTTCTGCCCAGCTATTCTAATTAATCTCCACTTAATTTAAAGAAATTACTTACTGTATCCGATAATGAGTTAATTTGTAATTCAATTAGCAGCCCCATTTGCAAGCCTTTAACAGGAGCAAAAACACCTGCTGAACTGCTCAGCCTGAGCGATACCTGCGAGGGGGCGAGATGGATCTCCCTCCCCTGGCATGCCAGGGCGGGCGAGGCCGGGTCACACCGCTGCCCACAAAGATGGACTGGCACCACCTGCCTCAAATACAAATAATTTGTACTCCTTTCAAGCAGCTGCCAAGTGGTGTGGCCAGCAAGGGCTTTTTTTCCTGCAGTGTTCTGTATTTGGGTCCTGGTGTAAATTGACAGAACCTGTGTACTGTTTAGGACACCCTATTCCTTGTGGGTTGTTTTGACCCAGCTATTGGCAAGGAAGAGCTCTCACTCTCCTGCAATGCTGAAATATCATATTGCTTCTCCACAGCCCCATTTCCCACACCCTGAGTGCTGTGGAGATTTCTGGTTGTCATTTAGCAAAGTCTTTAGGTCAATGTTTAATTTTTTTTTTGTCTCTAGTGCCACTGAAAATGGAAGGATGCACCACAGAGTTTGGATTGTTAAAAATGCTCTGAAAGCTTGTGGGTTTGGGAAAAAGTTCAGTAGGTGAATTTATTGGATAAATAAATATTTTGAGCTGCAATCTTGGCTGGGCTGCATTACTAATATTTTTTATTTTAAACAGAAAGGAGAGGTTTGGTTTTGAGAAGTTTATGATGAGAATACTGACAAACAGCTCCATTTTAAAACAACAAAACCCCCTTAAAAAATGACCCGCTCCCAAACAACGCAGCCAACTAAAAAACCTACCAAACAGCCTGCAGATCAGTCACTTTCTAAAACAGTCTTACATCTGATTGCTCTCATTAATTGAAAAATGTAAACATGTTCCTTGGCTTTGGGAAGCTGTAATGCAGCAAGGAAGGTGGCTATAAAGTCATCTGCTCAAAATGCTTATGCAAAGTACCCAGCCCTTGTTAAAAAGAAATTTTTGGGGTGGGTATGATAATATGATCTAAAATGCAGATAATGACATAACCAGAGTAGAAAAAGCAGGTCTGCAGAAAAGTGGCACAACAGGAAGGGTGACAGTGGGTGGCATAACACTTAGTTCACTGGGAAAGGAAAGGACAGAGGAGGAAAAAGAGATCAAGTGTCTGTATTTCCTA
The DNA here is from genome assembly GCA_013397755.1 of Cnemophilus loriae. Taxonomy (NCBI): domain Eukaryota; kingdom Metazoa; phylum Chordata; class Aves; order Passeriformes; family Corvidae; genus Cnemophilus; species Cnemophilus loriae. Next base: position 275,787 of record VZTF01003492.1, on the reverse strand, counting down.
CTAGACTTTGACTCAGGGTGGGATTTAAGCCAAATGACCAGATTTAATGCTTCTAATCACTTTTTTATTCTGCAGTTCTTTTTTTCCCCTCCATGACTAGCACCATTTAAGAAAAGACTTAACAGGCCAATGTTCATCTTAATTATGCTCTTTCAGGTTTGTGCACGCTCACAATGCCAAGTATTCAAGGCAATCCAAATTTTTCCTGCCTTTGGCAGAGGGAATTAGATGCCTGCTTCTAACACTTATATCCTATGTTCTGTATGTCACAGCCCCATTGAAGTAAGAGTGGAAATGTTAAAATGAGGTTATAGCTTCTGAATATTTTAGATGTTTAGAATCACAATTAGAGGAAGGTAAAGCAGAGTTCGGCTGCCAGTTGAAGACTACTAATATGGATCCCTTATTTTTGAGAGTTGCTGGTTCTTGGCATGGTGGGTGCACAACTGTAGCGAGTCCTAAACGTGCACACCTGTGGTATCTGCATTCAGAATTACACCAGGTGCCTCTTACAAAATTATTTTTGAATGAGCATCAATGCAAAGTGACAGCCACTGCTGTATTTGTTCGGTTTTAGAGCGTTCTAGGGACTTGGAGGTTTTTGTTGTGATGTGGTTCCCAGGAACTGAAGCTGCTGTTAGGCCAACCACTGGCTCCTGTTATTTCTTTGAATACGTGGCTGGAAGACCATACCTCTGTGGTGTGCTTTGAGAGCTCTTTATTTGTGGCTTTTACAAATAGCAAACATAAAAATCCTAAACTTTTACCACTAAAATTTACATGAATTAATTAACTGGGCAATATGTAATTAAAATATCACAGTCATTTTTTATTTCTTTTTTTTTTCTTTTTGTCACTGACTTTTTTGACTTACTGTTATTTCCATATTTCTGAAATATGGGTTCCTAAACTGGAATGCAATATTTAGAAATACATTTCCCTTGGTGTGCAACTCAAGATGACACAAGCCCCACTAATTTAATGTCAGCTAAAGTTCTTGAACAACTTAACTCTGATCCTTAAACACTCTCTAACTCATTTCATAGTTCCAGCCAGGTTTTTTTTTTTTTCCATATGGTTGTATTAAACATATTCTTGGAGTATTGCTGGTTTACCAGGTCACTGTACTGTCACCAGTTTACCTACTCACTTTTTCATCCTACTGCTGAAATAATCTTTGCTCCCTCAGCACTTTCACAAGTGTTTCCAGCTGTACGTGCCTCGTTATTGAACTGCATCAAACCTGATCCCTTCAGGACTCCACTTACACAAATCTGGTTTGCTGGTGTTGCCTGTATCTGGTAGAGGCTGCACGACTGTTTAGTCTTTCAATTTAGAAGGGAATTGTTGTTTAGTTCATTAATGTGTCCATCATAAAGATCTTTAATTATGTTGTGAACATCTGAGTTCAGACAATCCCATGGTGAAAGGCTAGCTTGTATCTTTATTTTTGCCCTTGTCGGTCAGGTCTTTGGCCTTCTGCGCTTGAAAAGCAGAGGGAGATTTTTTCCCAACTCAAAAGCACTTGTTATCAAATAGTTTGATAATCCCATACTAACTTTGAAGTTATTTTGTCTTTTGTTTATGTCAGACAATTACTTCCACAGGATCGTGGGATAATTCAGGTTCAAAGGGACCCCCAGCTCTAACGTCCTCCAAGCAGAGTTAGATGTGAGACAAGGCTGCTCAGGGCATTAACCAGGCAGACCTTGAAAACTTTCAAGTGTGGAAACTGCGCAGCCTGTCTGGGTCCCCCTTCCTCCATTTTCATGGTGAAAAGCCTTTTCTTGTCCCTTTCACCTTCACACAGTTTCTAGAAATTTCTGCAGCATTTGAAGTTAAGGGAATTTTTTTATAGTCTTTATTAAGCTGGCCTAGGTTATTACTTTAAAATTTTTGGTAAGTGATGGGACAACACATAGTTATTAAATCAATGCAAATCTGAACAGGAAGCCTTTAGTACAAACTTCCTGCTTTGATACAGAAAAGAGTTTTGTTGCAAAACGTTTTCCATTCAAAACTGCAGAGCCCTGATGTTGTCCAGACAAACGAAATGTTATAATATATTGTTCTGTAACAAGATAATGTTCCATATCTTCAGAACAGACACGTGAGTGGCTGAAGGTTGCTGCTGCTGATGGCAGTTGTCACTGTGCAGTGGGTAGATGCTCCAAGCCTAGTTATCACAAAAAGCACGCTGGGTTAGACAGCATCAGTTTGTGCTTCAGTTGGCAGAAAAGCTGTGCTGTCCCTGGGGAGCCCGATCCGAGGCAGAAGGAAAGCTTTTGCAGAGCCGAGCTCTTTCTGTAGAGGAAATGACATCTGCTTGCATCGTTTTATACCTGTTTTGAGAGTCTCTGCTGAATAGTCGTCTGCATTGGCGTCCGAGGCTGGCAACCCGACGTACCTCGCAAGCACTGCAATTTCACTGTAATCCCTCCCATGTGAATTGAGGCATACTCTGAGTGAATTACAGGGAAGAAGGATGGGAATTGTGGTGTTCTAGTGGAAGCACTTTAGGAGCAGATACCGAGTGTGGGGAATGATTCCTGCACTGATCATAATACAGTGTTCTGAAGTGCTGTCCCTTTGTCTCCCAGAGCAGACTTAAGGGAGTGCTTCGGTTTATTAAATGTCATTTACCCCTCAGCTCTTTTAGTTCTTCTCAACCTCCTCTTCTTTCTAGTGCTGAGGAAAACACAAGTCCACACTGGACAGTACTTGGTAGGTCATGCACTCAGTAAGAGTCCAGCAATGTCACTAAGAGATGGGGAGCCAAATTCCAAATGGCAGATAACTGCTCATAATGATGGACTTTGAACTATTCAAGTTTCAAATTGCAATTACTGTTTATAGCAACTTTAAAATACCGGTGTCCACATTTAAAACCCCAGTCCCGCCGCAGGGCGGACGTGAGGTATTTCAGTGCGGGCCTTTGTTAGGATGTATGAAGCCATGAGGATGGCTGAAATGGATCTATGGGTTTGCTGGCTTGAACACTTTAGAGATCTTGGTGTAAAGCCCAAAATCTTTGTTTTAAAACATGTGATTCCCAGCGCTGTTGCTGCACTAGGTCGGGTGAAGTGTCCATCCAGCTTGTGTCTTATTTCAAACTGTGGGCATTCGAGGCTACTTAAGGAAAGAGCGTTAAAAAAAGGTGTGAAGCAGAGGATGATATTTTTTTCTAGTACACCTCCAGTTTAAAGACTCCCTGGGGCAGTATGCATTAGCAAGTGTTCTGGAAGGTGTCAAGATGGCACACTGATGTGCCTAGGCTCATTTTGATTACTAGTTAGATAAATACGATGTTAAAATTGAACTAGTGTTTGTCATCTCTTCTACCCTAATAATTTCTTTCAAAGTTTATCTGATAAATTGCATTCAATCTAGGAAATTCAGCCTGGTAGTCAAACTGTAAAAATCTCAAGAATGGGAATGTTCAGCTAGGTGGCACCCGTAACCTAAACCCAGTCCTTTGCCAATAGTACACATTAATTATTATTTAAATATTTAGGTATGGTCTTAGTTTGAATTAGCTGCAAAAAAATGCAGCTTGTCTTTGGAAGACTCATCCAGTTGTTCTTTTTTATTGTTTCCATCACTATAGGGCAGAGTTAAGGCTGTTTGGATGCCCTCAACTGTAATTATGCTATTGCAAGCAATTTATGAAATGTTTACATGCATATAATACATTGTATATTAACTTCATTAACCCTAATGCACTTTGGATCAGGTCCAACGTTGATGTGTTGCTGAATTTGTAAAATGCTTTGGGATACTTCAGATAAAAGGCTCTGTGATAAAGTGGGAGTTAGTAATTACCATAAGCATGAGGAAGTGGTTGTATTTGACTCTAGCCATTGACCCATAACTCTTGGAAAGAAATTGAAAACGAAATTATAGAGACTGCAGAGTAGCATCCCATCAGAAAATCTATGCAATTTCCTAGTCTCTAAACTAACTACCCACTTCTGAAGGCAGAGGGCGAGACATTTTCATCTGGTTACAGTTAAACAAAGTGCCGAGTGTCTCTTTTCCCAACCTGCTCTTTGTGCTGAGCTGTAGGCTCGCCTGCAGCGTGTCACAGCCTCCAAAGCATGGCCAGCTGCACTGCTCTAAAGACAATTCCATTCTGCAGAGTCCTCCTTCCTCTCAGCTGTCGTGACCATCCTCCCCCCTGTTGCCTTGGCACCATGATACACGATGCCCATGACGCGCAGTCTTTGTGATCAGTCACCTCCTGGTGATCTGGTGTTGGCGTTTACCTTCGTGGAATTGCTCAGCCGAGCGCTGGCGAGGCTGCAGATTGACAAGGTCAGGTACCCAGCAGAACAGGAGTCTCCTGTGAAATCTGCATCTTGTGAAATCTGGGCATCACTGCTGGGCTGCCAGCAGTGAAACTTGGTTAGCAAGAGACAAGGAGCAAATATCTGGGAATTTACAGTACAACGTGTCTCGCTGAAGCCAGGTTAGGAGGAACGCAGTGGTTTTGCTGAGTGTGTGCTTGCTACAACTGAGGGAAGACCTCATCCCAGCCTCCATCTTCCTCATGAGGGAAAGCAGAGGGGCAGGCACTGAGCTCTTCTCTGTGTGACCAGTGACAGGACCCGAGGAGGTGGCCTGGAGTTGTGTCAGGGGAGGTTTAGGCTGGATGTTAGGAAGAGATTCTTCACCCACAAGGTGGCTGGGCACTGGAACAGGCTCCCCAGGGAAGTGCTCAGGGTCCCAACCCTGCCAGAGCTCACAGAGCATTTGAGCAACACTCTTGGGCACGTGGTGGATTTTTGGGGCTGTTCTGTGCCGAACCAGGAGCTGGACTTTGATCTTAGTTAAGTCCCTCCCAACCCAGGATATTCTGTGATGTCAGCGTAAGGAGGGTAAGCACATTCCTTCTGAGATAAGGAAGGAAGAGGAAACTTGGCTGTCTAGACTGTACAGTCAGCAACTGCTAAGTTGCTAGCTGCTGACATTTTGTCCTTTCCTTGGGATTCGTGTTTGGGGGTTTAAGTAGTCTTTTTTTTGCTTTTTGGACAGAAGATTGTTCAACCCCTGTATGTTCATATAGAAAATTCTATTGGAGGTGATCCCAATGCTAACTGTCAATCACTGAATGTCACGATAGCATAGCCAAGAGCTCTCTGGGCAGTAGGAAAAAGCATGGAAACACAGAGTCTTGTATGAAAAAAATAACTTTAAAACAATCATTGACTCTTCTATTGAAAGTGGATACTGGTGAAAGGAACTTGGGGAAGAGGGCACGACCTCCAAAAACTTGAGGGGGGGGGGGTGCACTTTCAAGTGTAAAGTGAAACATGCTACAGAAATCAGACAATCTCTGCAAATTCTGAAAATAAGGTCCTGGGGTGAGGTTTAGTTTTCATCCCTCTTGAAAGAATAACGCTGTCTGTGGCTCAGGAACATGAATTCATCTGTCCTGCTGAGGGGTGCCCCCCTTCTGCCAAGTGGTGGTGGGTATCCTGTAGGTTGTAGTTCAGCTGTAGTGCTGTGCAGGGGCCTGAAGGCACCACAGACAAAAGGGCTGAACTTCCTCTCTGTTTGCTGGTATTTAATGACTTTCCCATTGTATCAGAAATATTATTTATTGGATTTCCTACATTACATGGTAAATATTGTTCATGGTGAGTAATTAACAATGTATGTCACAGAAAAGGCCCCAACAAATGTATCGTTTGACAACGGAGTTATAAACCACCTCTTTCTTCTGGTGCCAGTTTTTGTGTACAAAAGCTACTTCTCACTGCTGCAGAGAGCACAGTGGAAGTCCCAAAAATGCAAATATCCTTAGTTAGAAGATGGATGTCAGAACCATCCCCATCATTTACAGGGCAGCTTTGTTTCTGGACAGAAAATGTCTTTGATGTATTTAAAAAAAAAAAAATTAAAAAAAAAAAACAACTCCTCACAGCAAGGAGTTCAAACCCTCCTCTCCCAGTGAGAAAGAAGTTAAGTGTGCTGTGTGGCACTAGATATAATCTGCTTGCAAAGAGGGCATATTTTTGCCAGTAAAGCAATTTATTTAGAAAAACAGACATATCAATCTAAGGCAATTACAAATTGCAACAGGAAAATTAAAGTAAGTACCTCAGAGGCACTTGTTGTGGAAGGAATTTTCAAACAGAAACGTACTGGGTGGAAAAATACAATATGTATCGTTTCTGTCCACAGTCTAGATTAGTTGCTGCATTAATATGCACTAATGTACATTTATGCACTCATGCTAATCATATCCAGAGCACTTCTGAAGTAAATAGACTTGCTGTGTTCCAGCTAGTCCTGTTGTACAAAGCACAGCACTAATCAAGCAAGTTATCTGTGCAATTAGGGAATAGAAATCACTGGGGACATCATGTGTTATGATTTGTCTGCTCTATTTTTAAGATCCTGAAATGCAAATAGATAATAAATTGTGTTAGTGGTAAATTTTTATTATTCCATCTTGAAATTAGCGTTCGACAGGCACCCAAATGGCACATATTGTCAGAAATTGCTGCCTTCTTTCATCCCTTCCCCCCTCCCACTCCCCATGCATGACGTGTTGTTGAAGCACCTAACTCTCCTTCCTTGCCAGAAAGGCAAGAATGGGGCTACTGTTAGGTCCTGAGCTATCCTAGAGGCAGATGCTTTTCTCTGCCTTGCAGCACAGAGAAGGGAGGGACAGAGGGCAGAAATCAGAGGGAGTCAGGGAAGCAAGGGCTGTGATCTGTGCAAAACACTCTGAAATGCCCCTTCTGACAAAGAGAATCTCCGAGTCTGGGGGAGGGAAGGTGTCCTTGGGCTGGCTATCAGGAAGCAAGAATTTGCTCATTTTGTTTGACAAATTACCATCAGGAAATCTCTGGCAGCCTGAGTCTTGTCGTGGCTTTTGGAGCTCCAAAACTGGTGTAGAATAAAGATTGTGGCAGTGGAGGCCATCGGTGCAAACCGAGCACACCCTGCCTTGGGTGGTCCAGGAGAGTGCTAGTGGCCAAACTAACTGATTTTTAAGAAGCAGGAAAGTCTTTGCACATGGGGAACAATCATCTCTTCCACATGTTTGCCTGACCCATTCAGACTTTGGCTAGAGCATAGGCTTGGATTCCCAAAATTACTTGTTAGGGCTTCTTCTGTGTCGCCATTTATAGCTGCAGAAAACTACTGCTATAAAACCACATGTAAGGTATGTCATTTGGGGGGATGCAGCACCACACTGGTTCTGGAAATCACTAACCAAACATGGTCCATGCGTGTAGGAACAGAGGAGATGTGGTCTGAACCAGGAAGAAAACTCACAGAGTTAGTATTTTTTCAAGCAGAAGTTATTTAATGGAGAAATTTAATCAGACATCCTTAGTCCTTCAGACAAGTCGGTGCAAAGCTGTGACGGCAAGGTAGCAAGCAGGATAGGAGGTCCCTTACCAAAATCTTAGAGGAAGACAAATGTACAAGCAGAGAAGGATCTGGCCCACAATATTTGTATATTCAGGTTTTCTTTATCATAACATATCACTTGTTTTGCATGAAATAATGTTAAATTGTGTCAAGTGATGGGTGACCACTAGTACTTTTCAATCCAAATGTTGGTATGAGCATGCAGAATGTACAGAGTGAACTGTTCATCCCTCTGGAGGGGGTGGGGGGTGGAATTTCTAAATATGAATAGTTTCAAAGACTGGATACATCCCGCTTGTTTTTACAAGTTGAAAAATAACCTAATTATATTTGAAGGCACTTTATTTTCTCTGAATTAGTCGCTCATCTCCAAGTGATATAAGCCAAGCACCTGTGAGGTCTTTCTGGGGGGGTGAAGGAATGGTGTCAGTGTGCCATAAATAGAGCTCTCAAATCGCCAGGTCTAGGAGCCCTGAATGAAGGGCTGTTGTTAGAAGGTGCAGAGGTGGATGTGGGCAGCAGGAATTTATCCCCGTTAGCTCAGAAAAAAAACCACTCCTTGCCACGTGTGTATTGACCAGTGCATCCCAGGGGTGCCTGCTGCCAGGTAATCTGTGGATTGCAGACGGATTGCTGCAGCAAGGAGAAGCTCTCAGTCAAAATATGGTTCTCCTGCAGCGAGAGGTGCAGCAGCTGGAGCTGACCAAATTTATTAACTGCCAGAAAAGTGGTTGGCGTGTTTGATCATCTCCCTCCACTCTTTCCACAGATTCCTCAATATGTGTGTATTCAGATCTGGTTTTATCAGGGTGTTTGGATAAGGCAGATTTGTTTTTTACAGACTTCCAGTAGCAAATAATGCAGTAGTTGTAGTCCTGAGGGGCAAGGGGGTGACCCTGCCAGCCAGCCACGGAGTTTAAGCCACAGCCTGTGGAAATCATCTGTGGAGAAAGGTAAGACACATTCAGGCTGCAGAGAAAGGGAAAATTGAGCAAAGAAACTAAACTTAGCAAAGTTAGTGGAAATCAGAAAGGAGGAAAGGCTGCAGATGTTGGGCAGACTGAACAAGCCAAAGCATGCTTTGTCTGTTCAGTGCTTCTTTCTATATTTCTCATGTCTGCTGGTCTTTGGAATTTTATGGGAGGTTTGCATTCATTTTCTTACAAGGTTATTTTCAAAATTAAAATCCTGGAATTTGTTAAAGTGAAAGCAAATAAATTTATTACTGGGTTTTCAATACTGCAGTGTTTTTGCTATTGGGGTGCTATAATTTATAACCGGTAACTTTTCTTGGCATCTCTTCATTGTTTGATGTTAACGAAATGGAAAATTCAAATTGCAAATATTAATAATTCCATTTTCCACATACAGACCTTATAGGTGAAATATCTTGTTAAAAAAGGAGGGAAATAAAAAAAGAAACAAAAACAAAACAAAAAAAACTCCCACACACACAAAAAAAACCCCCAACAACAAAACCAAAGCAACAAAATAAAGCCAAAACCAACAAACAAAAGCCAACCAAACCCCCAAAAACTAAACCCACACCCTCCAGAGGGTTTCAGGAAGGTCTGTCCAGGGGCCCTGGCTCAGCAAAGTGCTGCAGCACCTGCTTGGTTTCCAGGAGCAGTGCCTCTTTCAGCATCAATAACAGAGCACTCAGAGCACTGATCAAGCAACTCGCTCACTAGAGACAAGATTAGCTTCTGCTGATCATATCTGTAGCAGCTTCTGTCTCCTTCAGACCTTTCTACATTCCCTTGAACAGACAACAAAAAGAATGCGGTTTTTACACCCCTGTGGAAAACGGCTTTGGGCTTCTCTGGAAGTGTTACCCTTCTGTTTATATAGGACCTGCCTGCAGATGGAGTACTCAACAGTGCCTTTATGTAAGCTGTTATAGTCATCAGTGTCAGAAGGTCATGCTCTTTTCTCTTAATTAGAAAAGGAGGGAGAGGAGTTTCCAATAACTCAATTTTTTTAAAAAAATCTACTTTAGGAAACATCTACCAGTCAGCGGTGCTTTGTTATACAATTCAGTATGCCCCTATAAAACTCAGTGCCAAAGCAAAAAACGGGATGACAAAATCCTTTCAGTCCAGAAACACAGCTGGACAGCAGCTCTGGTGCCTTGCAGAGGATCTGAGCTCTCTGGAATATACACTTGAATTGTCACGTAGTCCCAAATTCCTGCCTTGGGTGTGGGCCTCAACCTCCATTCGATGGGATAAACTTGGTGATTTTGGGTGAGAATGTGGTGCCATCTGAGTGCTTGTGTGAACAGCATCTGCTCTGTCTAGGGGATCATGTAAAATCTGGCTGGATTTTGGTGACTCCAGCGCCTCAGTACTCTGTCACAACAACATCGGGGCACATCCAGGTCCTCCGGATCCTATTTTTGTTGACAGAAAAACTTCTCTTCACCTTTAATCTTCTTCCCACATCCTCTTTCTCCAGTTACCAGGTGAAAAGCCAAGACCAATGCAAGGCTAATGAAGCATCCTTTTCCATGCTGGGCCCTCACCGGTGTCTGTAGGTTGTGGTTTTAATGGGCAGGGTGACAGAGGATAGAGGCCAGGGGCAGGGTTCATTGCCCAAGTTTGCCCCAGGATCACTATCAGTTCAAAAAAAAAAAATCTAAGAAAACGGGCATTTTTTTGAGTAGCTGACGGCAACCTATTTTTGCCAAAAAAAATGTCAGTTCAGGCAATGAAGTCAGATGAAGAAAATGAAAGTTTACATGTGCCGTGGTTAAGTCAGTGCATTCCTTCCCACCTGAATCCAGACAATGTGGATCCCTACATTCAAAAGCATGAAATATTAGTGTGGCTAATGCTCACACAACACCTTGGATGCAGAAGGACAACAATTTTTGGGTTCTGAGACACTTGAAGATGCAACTTTTGTCCCTGTGGTTGCTGAAGTTGTCTGTCTTATTTCTTGGATCCTTCCTGCACAACACTTCTGAACAGGCATCAGAGGATTTGCAAGGCAATGCAAAATGACATTGGAGATACCAGTCCCAAACAAAGACAGGTGAATATATGATAGATACCAAAAGGTCAAATTCTGCACTGACATTTACCAAGACGTCTCTGTAGGTCTTGATATTTTTTTCTATTATCCCTGTGCTTACATTTTATATTCACGTTGTCTAGATTCTACAGTTCTCACCTCCGAGCACACCTCTTATTTTAACCATCTCTTTATATCTGTTCTCCTCAATGTGTGTCTATGTGTTAAAATAATTGCTATGTACCTCGCTATACATTTATATAGAGTTATTTAAGGGTGATAAATTGGAGCACTGAAAAAGCATGAATATGTTTATAGAATATAAGTGAAAACCTTGGTTTTCTCAGAAATCAAATCCAGTAAAGGTCTTGCAGATAACTTGGGAGACCTTGAAAGAGGAAACTGTTGGGAGAATCCTATGTTCCAGGCACAGCAACTTACTAAATGCTAGGAATCGTAAGTGTGGAGTAGAGAACAGCATGAAAGGAGAATTGCTGAGTTTAGGTTGCAATAGGAAAAAAGCATAGAAAGGTAGAGAACCTCTAAGTCTAGACTTGATGGGAACAATTTAAAAGTTCCTTGCAGGGCTTGTTTTACTTAAAGGCAGACAATAGAGGCAGAAGTAGGTGGTCTCATAAGTCTCAAGTTATGGCCTTTTGTGGATACCATGAAGTTAAAAGTAGTTTTGTCCCATTCTCTAATGGTAGCTCAGTAAAACCAAGATATTAACTGCAAAATAACTAGAAGACCAAGCTTATCCTTAAAATGAAGAATTTCTGAAGGCCAGGAAATAGTTGGTCTGAATCCTGAACTTTCCTCTTTGGATTTGTGAATGCATCAGTAACTTACATTTCTCATTACTGCCTGCAGATCATGGGATATGACAGCTTTGAGGTTCTCCATGTCCAGTGTGGTCTCATACTGACTGTCATTTAAAAGGTGGTGTTTGAAGAACTTAAATATGACAAAGGTCTGATTTGTTTGGAAACGCTAAAGATCTTTGTGCCCCCTCAGTTCAACATCCTTGTTCGTGCTCTAAAATACACTATTTTAAGTACTCGATAATTTATATCAGTGTGCTGCTACTCTTTCTTTCTGAATTTGACTATCTGCCATGGGTTGTAAAAGGATCTTGCAAAATAGAAGGGGTTTTTAAAACTCTGTGCTTAAGGTTGTGGAGGGGCACTCACCTTGTCAAAGCCTCCTCAGTGATGGGCAATTGCTTAACAAGGTCTTTTGAACAGGCAGTGTGTTGGAAGCATTACTGTCACCTCGTGTGTCTTCACTTAAGTGAAATCAGAAGGACATATCTGGCCATTAAAACGTAACATCTAAAAAAATGGTGTGAACTGCTTGTGAAGTTCCGTGTGAAACAACTTCAGTTAAAGGTATTTCTGAGATTTTTTTTCTTCTATTGTAAGCCCTAAGCCCTTACCCTCAACCAGAACATGACTGTAACTTAAATGTATTCATAGGCGCTGCGAGACAATGCAAGACAAGACAATGCAGTGGGAATAATCCTGTGGTAATTGCACTGCTCATAGCAAGAAACTCAAATTTTTCTTTTTTTTTTTCTTTTCTACCCTTTTGTACGTTAGTTGCTTCACCAGCAAAAATCTGGGTCACACGGGGTGGGTGTGCATGGGGTTTTTAAAAACATTCCAGAGTTAACAGAGCCATAGAAACTTGAAGCATTCTTCTCGTGGTAATATTGCTAATCATAAAATGATATGCGATTAAGTGCAAATTAAGCAGTAAAACAAAATAACTGAGTGAATAAAAAGATCATTAAACTGAGCAGAAGGTGATATTAGGAACATAAAACCACTGAGAAACAAGTTTGTATCAGAGTAACAAATAGGTTCTCTAATCTGAGGTCTGTATGTCTTAGCTTGTACTCAAAAAACTTCCTCTCTTTTAAGGGAAGCAGGTCTTTAAGTACTCAGAATGCAGGAGCAAGTTTCCCTTCTTGTCTGTCTGCTTGAGGCGAACACGATTGGGAAAGAGATTACAAAGAAATAAAAGGATATTTGAAGTGTCAGTGATGACAAAGTATGATCCAATTCTGCTGCTGCTCTTTTTAAGTAGAGTGGTAAAACTGCATTTTTATGTAAAGTGACTTTCCCCTTTTGGTTCATCTCCCCTTTTAAAGTGCATATGGAGAATAACTTGTTCCGCTGCCGTTGCCTCCTTTCACGGGTGAGTTTTGATCAGAACTAAGCTTCTGATGTCGGGTAACGTTGCTTCTGTTTCATTGGAAACAGTTACGTGATCTCTGTCAAAGAGCAAGCGCTTTGCTTATCCTCCATCTGCAACCTTCCTTTCAGAATTAGCCCTGGGCGCTCGCGAGTCACATCTCTGAGCTGCTGCATCTCAACACGCTTTCTGTTTCACCTGTGGATTCTGCAAGTGCAAACCTTTGTGTACACAGAGCAGTTCTGTAGTTTTGTCTTCTACTTCACTGGATTCTTTGTGCCATTCCTATNGTGTGTGTTTGCTTGCTGGACGAGAGAGTCAACTTTTCTCTGATTTTAGTTTTCCACGACTCCACGTCATTCTTAAATAAGACTTCATTTGGCATGGCAATGCATTTATTGTAAAAGGAAGAATAGGACAGGTTACACTTCTTAAAATTAAAAATAACAAAGTATAACATAGAAAAGAAAAGGATGCAAGTTTGTTTAGGTATTTCAGTGAAACCAACAGTAGACTTTCTCACTGTAAAAGCTGTGGACCAGTATTTTAGAGGAAAAACTGTATTTTAGATTTTAGGTCACTAAAGAATATTATTGCTGAGGATTAGATTTGCAACCAAAAGGTATTATAGCCTTGATGAGGGAAACAGAATTATAAAGCTCAAGTAGCCGTGCATAACTGCAAACCAGATGCTACAGCATACTTCTGATCTAACCACTCAGCCAACATCCACATTGGAAATGGAAATAGTTTTCAGGAGAGCAACGAGCTTCATCCATTCTCTCCGAATAAATACAGTTGTCTTTGCTTGTCTCCCTCATTGTCCTCATCCTATGAACTTACATGTATGAGAGACAGATTTTTTCTCTATGTAGAGAAGCAAGGCTTATTGCTGGCTTCTCTAACTTGGAAGCTTCCGTCTGTAACAATTTCACCAACAATGAGGATGTTTATTGAGTAGAAACCCACTAGAGGTTGGGCATTTCAATTAGAGAACATCACTCCTTGCCAGAGCCTACCACAGCAGATGTCTCATTTTCTAATACAGTACTGAATTCTTCCTGACATTTAAATTTTTGTCATGGCAATGCTGTTCCGCAGATATGGAGGCAAACTAAATTAATCTGCTGTGCTTTAAGGGGAGGAGAAAGGGTTTGAGTCTTTGTGCAAGTGTGTGTGAAGAATATGGCATGACAAATAGCAAAACTCTTGATGGCTTTGTTACGGCTGCTGTTTGTTTTTCAAGTAGTAGAAAAGTATTCTGAAGACATATGGAAATGCAAAACAGTCTAAGAAATGAGAACTATCTGATGGGATAGATGATGAAAAGCAGGTGTACTGTGTGGGAGGGCAATGAGAGAGCCTCCAGGACTTTATTTATGAGAATGTCCTTTATTTCTGTCTTCCTCCAGCAGACATGTGGCAAAACTGTCTTTTTAAAAGCGGATCAAAGAATGCTACCAATTCATTCTTCTCATCTCCCATCTATCCTTCCATGTCTGTCATACAACCCATTTATTTTAGGCTCCAAGGAAAGTGGAGAAATTAAGTTTTCTGCCAGCTTGATTTCAACGCCATCTTCCTTTGTTTCAGATCAATTGGTGCACAGTGTGATGTTCTTAAATAAGCTGTTATCTAACGCAGTGAAAGTGATGGAGAGGCAAGGGGATACCTGATAGTGACAGTACAGCTGCTCCCTTATAGGAGTGCTGTGGCTTTTCAGATGTGACTTGTGGTCTTCAGGTTCCCTTCAGTAAATCACTGATGGTCCCAAGACCAAATAACTTCAGTGGATGTAGGCACAGGAACATGATGTCACTTCATACTAAAATTTGCCCGGAGTCATCAGAAAGACTGATAACTTGCCCAGTGCTACTTAGGTGTCCTGTGCACCTTTAGGGTTATCTTCTCATGCCGTGGGCATGCTGAGATGCTTCTTGCAAATGAGTTGAGACCTGGGTTGTCCTTTCCTGAAGCTATTCAAACACCCTCCTCAATTTTCCCTCTCTGACAATTTTTTTAACGGAAAAAATTCATAATGTCAGAAAAGGATCAGCTTCTGTTTTTCTTGAAGGTGAAAAGAAACAGCCAATAGTTGGACGTTTTCCCTCAAAAAGGAAATAGTCTCTTGTTTAAAATCACAATTAAAGCAGCCTTGCTATTATTAGCTCCTTTTGTCAAAACCTCAGTTACCCCGGGTCTAGGAGGAACAATGAGGGCAAGTGAGGGTGAAGAAGTGGGAAAGTAATGATGAGAGAACAGATAGAAATTAGAGCCCGTAGAAATGTGGGAGCTTAGTCCCATCCAGCTCTGCCTTTGGATCCATCTCTGTTCTCACTGAAATCAGTGGCATGGCTCCCACTTCCTGCAAAGGCATGAGAAGGATACTAAACCCGCAGTGCTGTCTGTTTTCTGAGGATACATGTTTTGGAGATGAAGAGAAATGGAAAATCATCAAACACGCTGTCAGCAGTTGCATAATTGACTGTTTGTCCACTGCTGTGTGATAGCTGCAGATAAGAGCACAGGGCCTTGATCGTTGCCCTTCTGCACACCCCTTGGTAAAGATGTGGAGCAGACCTTCCAAGACAGATGTGCTAAAAGAAACAGAATAACTGGGATCATCTATACCCATGGATTTTATGAATGATATATTGGAAAGAGCTTTAAATACCAACATGAGTCCAAGTACGAAGCCTGCATTGTTTCTGTTCCAAGCTCGCAGATGGATAATTCACTATGCAAGAGATTTTCATGACCAACATTTCAAGCAATCCTGTTTGCTTTGGACCAGCTTTCTTTAAAAAGAGAAAAAAAATCTTAACTTTTTGTATCTGGAAGTTCTGATTTCTTTTGGATAGAGTGTTAAGAGAGGAAGCAAAGAAAAAAGCTGCCTGAGGATTTCCCCCCCCACACACTCTTTAAGTGACTGAGAGAACACAGGAATCTTTGTTAAATCCAGTTAAACTGGAAAGTGGCAACTGAAGGTTGGATGGCAATGAGTCTTTCATGAGATGTGTACTACCCTAAGAAAGTCAGTGCCACAAGTTTTCATTCTAGCTAGAAATATAATAAGAACCATGAAAGTGGTTGAAGTATTAATAACATTTTAAACGCTTATTCCAAAAAAGGAAGCTTTAAAAGACATCTGAGTTTTTGTGGTATAAGGTCTTTATTAGACCATAGTGCAAGAACTTCTTGTATCATCCTTACTTCTCTCTTCCCTTCCTCTATTGCTTCCATCAGTGGCTGTTGTCCAGCTTGCATTCTGAATCACCAAACTCCGTATCAAAATACCCTGGGTTTTCCCACTTTGGACAAACTGAGCCTGCCCATTATGAACAGCAGTCTCAAATGCATTGCTCCAGGAGACAGTGTTAAGTACAGCTCTCCATTTGCCAAGCAACAAGCTGTGAGTTAATGCTCCTGGGTGCCCACCCTCCTATTTTTGTCTGATTTCTGCTTGTGTTTAGCAGCCAGTGAAAGCAGAGTGCTGGTGATGATGATTTTGGTACAATTCATTGCACTGAGTTACAGTAACTGTCTGGCTAGAAAGATCCTACCTTGGCATGCTTGCTAACGCTCCCCTCATTTTATTGGGCAAAATTCCCTCTAGTAACTGGGCAAATGAGCCTTCCTAAAGGTCGGTGCCTCGCCTGGTGCTTAAATGCCTGTGAAGCTGAGGAGGACTTCTTGTGTGCATGTTCAATATCTGTGTGTGTGCATGAGTGCATGCTGCTTTTTAGATCTTAAAATGCAAGCCCACTCTGGGGAATGTTTTCCTTTCTCCCAGGGGGAAGCTTTTAATGATCCATATTTAAATAAACGTAAAAACCTCTGCTAATTAGTCCACAGTAATAAGTTTTACATGTTCGTTTTCTCACCCATGTCCACTTAACATTGTGGATAATGAAGACAGGTGATGTGAGCAGCACTAAAATTTCTATCTAATCAACACCAAGATGAGGTGTATGCTGGCAAGAGTGAGGCAGAACAATGGTGTAACCACACACAAGATACCTTGAGCATTTTTCGCTCCAAATTGCAAATGTTGTTTCCGCAGAAAAGCAAATATTTTGCCCTCTATTTTGTCCCACAGTCATCACTGCTAAAGTTTAGAGGTTGCTTGCCCCTTTCAACTGCAGCCTCCACATGCGAAAATGCAACATTGCTATGGTAACAAGCTGCTTCTCCCATCCATAAAAATAAAGGGCCTGCTTTTCTTCCCCAGTGATAACATCTTATGTTTAACTGCCTTGAGCAGTGCTGACAGGGGCAATCCTTGTTACAATAGCTGGTTCTTCTTGGTCAAACAAATTAAAAAACTACCTGGGGAAACTGACTGTGATGGACCCAATCATAAATCCTTAACTCTGACTGATATTAATGCTTTAAACAAATGGATGAGTGTCCCTCTGGCCCTCCTTCCCTGCAAGGTGCAGAGCACTTGTGTTGGTTTCTTATTTGGAGTAATACACGATGTTGAATTCCAAGTATTTTGTTTGGTTTTTTAAAAGAAGGTTTCAATCCAGAGTGCTGTGGGTTAGACACAGTCTGGTAACAAGCACCAGGGACTGCCATCTAAGACATTTCACAGGAGTAGAGGTAAAATACAGTAATTAAAAAAATCTACACAGCCCACTGGCCTAAGAGATCGTTGCGTTGTGTCTTCTGCTAGGATTCCTGGCCACCTCTTGCCAACCTTCCTGCTGCTGTACCCAAACTCCTCTCCTGTGCCCTGCTGAAGGACAGCACCGTTCTCAACATACAGTTGAAAAATGAAATGCAGAATGGGAAAGAAGAGTATTTTTACTCAAATGTATTTTCACGTATCTAGAGCAGCCTGTGCTAGAAATTACAGGTAGATGACTTGCTGGGTTGTTGAGTTTAGTCAAAGGTGAGGAGCTGAAAGTCCAAGTGTGATCATACCTCTAAGTACCTGAATATAGTAAACTGGGGAGAGGGATGGTACGACCTGTGCTGGAGTGACTTGCCACAATAGCCCAAGAAACTTATCCCACAGCAGTGAGAAGGGCAAAGAATGCAAACTGCTCCCACAAAGGGCAGAGGAAGACGGAACAAAGGCATGGCATGGGCATCCAGGGGCTCAGGAGAAGTTTGGAGGGTTTTCCTGTTCACCGGATGAAAGAGTCACGTAGTCCTCCTTCCCTGTGATGCTGCAGTTTCATGGCTTGTAAGTGTGAACAGATGTGCCTGGGGCCAGACTGTGTTCCCTGGTTTGCAAAGCTCAGCAGAACATGTACAGGGAGAGGGGGTTCTCCACTCCCAGGGTGCTGCCCCCCAACAGGACCGTGCAGCCACACTGGCTCCAAGAGTCCACCTTTTCATCCCTGCATAGGACGTGACTCTCTGTCCAATATCTTGAGGGAAGGAGCCAAACACAGAAGACCAACAAAGTCTTCAGGGTGGTATTATTTGCTTTCGTAATAGAGGGAGATGAACAGTTGAGGAGGGCAGAACAGCAGTAGGCAATGCAGGATAGATGCCTGTGTTTTGAGGATGAACAATCCCAGACCAGCTCAATGAACTAGGGTCTGACTTTAGGAACATTTTCCTTATGAGCTCCCTGGTGGTAAAACTGTGTGTAGCTGCCATTTAGGGACTTGTACTCCTAAAGTCAGTAAATGCAGTCTCATGGTTAGTGCAATGAGGCATTATATTCTGCTGGTTTTTAGCATTATAATTTTATTCCATTTGTTTCAGATTTCAAGGCATCCCAGTGTTCACTTTTCCTTATTCTGAAATGCTCTCTAGTTATTCCCTCTGTTATTCAGGTGAAGTTGGGTACAGCAGGCTTAAAACTTGGTCCTCCCTAGCAGAGATGCTGCTTGGGATAAGGATGGTTTGGAAATGTTGTCTGGAGTGACAGTACTTTGGACCTTGAGTGTACATCAATATTGGAGTCTGTATGTATTGCTCTTAAAATATAACATATACAGACATCTAGAGCCTGAGACAGACTCCATAAAACAAAATAATTACACTTAATGCTAAATATTCCCTGCAGGGCCTGCCACTGTGGGAAAATGTAAAGAATCTATACTTTCAAAGTGTAGCAGAGTGTTCCAGTAACGTTCCAAAACGCGTGTGTTGCCAATATGTCCATATTTCACAGTGAAAGCTAATCCTTCCCGAGGTCTGAGGGCGTGAAGCCATGTTACTCATTGGCTAATAGCAGGCTTCAGCCACTGACAAGTCAGCCCACTGATACACAGCATGCAGTGGTAGCTGTTACTGCAAATGGACAAAAAAATATAGGTTTAAATAACTTACATGGCCTTTTGTGCACTTGGCGTACAAGCATCATCTTGTGCAAAGGTTATTCAGGGCCTTTCCAGCCCTTTCTGGGCTTTGCTTAATTGGAGTGCAAAAGCATTTGATAGATAAAAAGATGCTTCCGCAAGCACATTTGAATTGAGGTCTTTGAGATTTCAGAGAATTTTCTCCTGCCTTCACCAGTGTATAGGAGAAGGCACCTGGGGAGCACTTTTCATTCCTGCAGCCATAGCTCGTGGGCAGGCTCGGTGGTGGGAGGGTAGGTCACACAGTGTCTCCCCGTGTTCGGTGCACCTCCCTTTGAAGCAATGATGTGACGCCATTCCGGGGTGATGGCAGTCCCTAGGAAGCCTGCATTCCTCTCTCTTTTAAGAGACCAAGGGAAATAATTGGTTTGTAATGGTTGCCAACAGCGCAAACACTGTGAGAGGGCTGTTATGTGTTTCTCTGCTAAGTGATCACTCCATGGGACCTCCTTTACCGATTCTGAACACACCCGGGGCAGCTTCGTACTCCTCCAAGGCACCCTTCTGCGTGTGCTCTGCTCAAGCTGAAAGAGGCCACATCAGTGCTGAAAAAGCTTTGCAATGTCTTAGGCTGCAGCACTGCAGGTGTGTGATGTGGGTCCACACTTTGCGTATCTGATCTGTGCATCTCTTCTGCGCTGACTGAGGGATTGACAATTGATTCTTAATTGTTAATATTGTTGGAAAGTTTTTTTTTCAGTGATTGTTCAATTGGAAAAGTTCACCAAACACCATCTTTTCTCAACGTGAATGTTTTAAATAACATCGGTTACTTTCTCCCTCCTTGCTTTCTTACCTTGCTCAGTAAAAGCCTTTTCTCCAGTAGTCAACACTGAAGCAATGGATCTAAGCATAATTTTTGCCTTTGAATGCAACAAATAATTGAAGAAAACTGCCCACTGCTGCATGTGCTACTTCCTGGGACTTTACCATCATTATCAGTGTGGAGTATATTTTTTTTCCTGAGGAGGGAAGGAGGCATGCAGTGGTTTGACCAAATACTGTAAGATTTTGGTGAATGTTCTTGGTGCCCTCGATTTCATCACCCTGTAAAATTAGTCCTCCTCTACTCCTTCCTTGGATTTTTTTCTCTCTTGCTGTTTTTGGTTTTGTTTTGGTTATTTTTTTTACCTTTTTGAGGTAGTGGCAATATCTGTAAAATGACCCAACAGTACAAACTGCTTGAAGAAAGCTTTCAATCTTTATAGATCAGTCTTGAGAATTTGTGATGAATTTTATCACCCTTTAAATGAAAATGCTCTTCACTTCTACGTGTTTCCTGTTCTTGCTGAAGTTTTAGTGTGAAACCCCAACAGACCTCAGTGGGTGAATTCAGGCCGAGTACAATGGGTAGAGGGGTGTGTTTATCTTGGAACATTCCTCACTGTGGAGGAGAAGAGAAAGGAAAAGGCAGAATGACATTTCCAATCCTGTCTTGGGCTTTACTTCTTGGAGACAGAATGAAAAAAAGAGAAAAAAGACACCTAGGTTTGCCAAAGAGCATTATTAGCATGAAAACAGGCAAAACTCAATAAACAAATTATCTTCCTATAACTAGTCAGCTACAGGTGTAAATTTAGATTAAATCATGCTTCTCTTAGGGCAGCAACATAGTTTGTGACAGCACAAAGTAATTTTGCTATTTAGATCATTTAATTGAAAATAGAGGGGGTTTGAGACTATAAGCAAAGCTCTGGGGGCTCCCCTTGTGCTTCTGGGGCACGGTGCCTTTTTGCCTGGGGGCCCTGCTCCTCCGCTGTAGAAGCACAGGACTGCAGATTTCCCCTCCCTGCCTGGCACTGCTGCATTAAAACACAAAGGGAAAGAAAAGATAATGAGCTTTTTTCTTCGATTTCTATCTGAGGGGTGTGGAAGGTGGTGCAGAAGATACACGCAAAATCAGGCTTCCTGTCCATGTAAAACAAGTAATAATTTATGCACTTTTAACTGGGTGCACCTCGCTACACAGCAGTAAATGTTGATGCCAATACCTTACAGCTGGCTTGCATTTGAAAGCCCTGCACGTTTAATTGTAGGGTACCATTTAGAAGGGAAACTCTCCTCAAAGACCACACAGGCATTACTGGAAAGGATATTGTGGTGTGGGAGAGATCCAGTGGTAGGCATCCAATGGTTTGCTTCTACCTGAACTTAATGGATGGTAATGCATCTTTTATGTCATGTATAATGATAAATTTACTACGCTAATAGGTCCATATGCCATAAGAATAGACCACTGCTCCAGTAAGTTCCTCTCTTCTATGAAAAATTGCTGGTGTATTGAGAAGAGGTTGACAGATAAATTGCTGGATGTTACCATCTTTGGTACAATGATGAACTATGTCTCCAGCAAAACCTATTAAATCAAAGTCTGTTAATGAAAGAAGGAGGGGAAAACAAGAAATTAGGTAAGGAAGAGAATCACTTCAATTCTCTTAAGTAAGCATACATAGAATAGGACTGTGATAAAGAAGGGCTCTGCTGGACTGCTGAGCTGCAGAACAATTCTTTAAAATATTCAGATATTAACTTTAAGGAATACACTTCCAAGGCAGTTGCTAATCCTTTATTTTTCTTATTACCGCAGCATTTAAAAAATATGTCCAACTGTCTATTCAAAATATATTCAAATACAATCAAAAGATATTCAAATAGTTTGGCTTTTTTCACAAATTGAGAATTATTCAGAAGAAATCTGTCACATACCTAAGATCTCTGTAAATCCCTCCTTTCTCTCCCCCATTTCCTTTTCTCCCTCTTAGTCTCCTCCTTCCTTTTGCTTTCATCCCCAGTGTTCAGTATAACCTCAGCTTAGTGGCAACAGGAAAATACATTCCAGAAGAAGCTAAAATCACCCCTTTAGACCCTGGATGCAGATGGTCTCCCTTAAAATGGGGCAGTAGGGCAGCTAAAGGAGGGGAGGGTGCTGGCAAACAGCTGTGTCTATTTTTTGAAGGCAAATCTCCACTGGGTAGCTGAAGGACCTCTGCAACAGACACCAGGGGATCCTCTGCAGTGGGAGGCTCTTCAGTGCATCATTAGCACCCATTATTTTGGCTTAACTTTAGCTGAAATATTTTAACATAAATTAAAGCTAATGTTTCTTACCGGAGATCTCTTCAGCAGTGAGAAAAGCACAGGAAAAAAAAATGAAGATTGCCATATTTCAGCAGATTGTCACAAATTTGGGCCGATTGGAACTGTGTGAGCTGATCCTGCAGGAGATTGTGGCTCAGACCTTTTCACAATGGGACTGGATGGAGAATGGATGACATTTGTCCAGAATCAAAAATAAACACAATTATCATCATCATTACAGTCTCATTGTTTGCTGCACCAAAGAATGCATGTCACAACTGTGGGGGTTTTGTAAGGGCTATTATTAGATCTTGACCCTGAAAACATGTGCCAGAACTCTGCTAAAAAGAAAAAAAAAGGACATTTTATTTGAAAGAAATTCATTTTCCTTAAGCAAAATAAAAGCATGAATTTAACACTCAGCTATCATCTTTGAAAAGGCACTGTAGAATTTCTTTTCTGTGAATAACGAGAGAAAATGGACAATTGCGAGCCAATTTCTGCTCTAGGGGCTTAAAATCATCTCTGCCAGTGTCACAGAAAAAAATCCAATTAACTCCAGTAAGCACTGGGTCAGGCCCATGTTTTGTAGGGTATCTTGCTAGTAGAGTCTATCCCAACAGTTCCAAACTCATGGGGCAAAACAATTATCAGTATCAGGCTGCAGTCTACGAGGGCTGCATATGCTTGCATCAAAACTCAATATGATGCCTCCTTTACTACTGCAGAAACATATGTCAGCCTTCATTGTGCTGCTTTCCTGCACATTTGATTAAAGCATTATGTAAAGTGAAGCTGTTTGAAAATACACATATGGTCCTTGAAGGATTTCAGATTTTTAATTATTAGTTTATCATGCCTTATAAGCAACAGAGGGAAAAGCTGTGGTCAGGGCTGTGTGTGTCTTGGTTTTCCTCTCAAAGCAACTTCAGGCAATGCCCTTGTACTGCATCAGCAGTGCTGATTTCTTCTCTGCTGGGGCCCAGGAAATGAAACCTTAAACAGGCTCAAGGGCTGCTGAACCAGTAACCCAAATGTCTTCATTGACTGGAAACCTCTGTAAGCAGAATGACCAGATTCATTATTTTTCCCTTGCTATTGACACGGCTGTAGCAGTCAGGCTACAACACAACAGCTCCAATGCAAACAGATTTTTGGAGGCAGACCCAGCTCATAGTGATGATGAGTTAAGGCTTTTTGAGTTGCAGGGTGCAGTGCAGCACTCAGACTCCTGAGTGAGCTCTAACCTAGATACCCTGAGTACCAAAAGAAATTGTTCAGTGGCCGTAGTGTGAAGCCACCTCACATCTTCTCTTTGGGTTTGAAGCCTGTTTTATTAGCCTGATTTCCAGCGACTCTGGCAATGGAATAAACACGTAAGGAAGAAAGCAAATGTAAAAGTGAATGCAAGAATTTATGGGACAGAGGTTGCACCCAGGTCGTTGTGAACAGTAGAGACCTGCTGGAGGCTATTTCAGCACAGGACATTTTCTGGAGTGCAATTCTGGTCTCGGTAGCCTGTTCTTTCAGTGCTCAGGCTTCCTCACTTGGCTCCACCACACATTTACTCTTCGCTTTTCCATCCATTGCCCCAACCTTTTGATGACCAAAATGGCTCTCTCTACCCTTCAGAATCTGGACAGATTTACCTATTTCACCCGTAACTGGGTTCTCACTCTGATACAATTTTAAACATTTGGAATAATGCAAAATTCATCTCTTGGTTTTAAGCTGTGCTTATGTAACAGCGACACAGTTCCCAGTCGTAACTGTTTTTATGCTTATTGTGGCTATCCACTCCTACAGAGTGCTGGAACAGTAGCCAATGCACGTATTATTAAATGCATAGCCATTTCCCAAACATTTTCTGGCAAATCCCACTAAAATACTCTTGAGAATAAAAAGCTTAATTAATTATGCTGGATGTTCGGGCGTTGGATCCAAAATACCACAATAGAGAATTTAAGGGAGGAAAAATATTTGAAAAGAAATCTTGTTATGTTCTTGTTTATGCCAAAAGCCATATAATTGTTCAGCTTTATTTGTGAATATAAAAATGGAAGTTTTATCCCCATGATCATTTTAGCAAGGAAAATACAGATAATATTTGTCAACCGTAAACAACTAATTCTAATGGGAAGTAAAGACTCTAAATTGATGAAGACGTGAGCATGAGATAGGAGTTTATCAAGGAATTGCAGGGGATTCTGCCTGGGACAACACAGAGAAATAATTAATTTCACAGTATCATTGCCAGCTAAAACAAACTGACGATTTAAAGAAAAAAAAAAGCAAAAATAAATCTCACATCAAAATGTCTTACCAGTATTTCCCTAACTGTCTTGCTTTCAAGAAAATATTATCCTTCTTTTCCCCTTTGGCTTGTACCCAGTTTTAGGACTTTTTCTCGTGGCAGCCTCTCTTTGTTCTCTACCTGTGGCCTGATGCTACTGGAGCTGGTGATCACCAATATTCAGAATGTCCTGGTGAAAGTTTTTGGGTTCAGACAGCCATTTCCTCTGCAGTCCTTCCCTCTAAAAAGGCTGCTTTTCATGTAAGCAAAGAAATGTAGTTGAAGTACAGGAGATCCCTTTTTATGCTGCCTTCTAATTTACCAAGAAGAATAAGCTGCTTGAGAAATTTAATAGTAATTTAGTAGTTGTTCAGATTGTATTTAAGATTTAAATATTACACCAGAATGGAAGCTTACATATCCATTGGTTTGGCTCTGGTAAAAATAACCCCAAGTCTCCAGTGTTTCCCATTAATTTTCTTTGGAAAGAACTTAGGCTGGATGCAGCTCCTACACTGCATCTAGAGCAAACCTGGGTGCTACATCTCGGTGTGGAGGAAAAAACCCAGTGAACCTTGCTATTAATAATAGAGTGATACTGTATTTCGTGGCCCTAGCTGAGGAACAAAGTTGTCACGGAAGAGTGGAATCGTGAGGCATAATTTTCGTGTGAGCTAAAGTTCAAACCCGTTCTTGAAAACAAACAGCTTCTAAATATAGCATGCTTTATCTACTCTTTGTCAAGCTCCCTCATCGCCACTTTTCACCCATTAGGCTGTGACATCCATCATCCCCCCAGCCCAAAGAGGCGAGGGATCTGATCGCTTCAGCTGGAGGTGAGCAGAGAGAGCCTGACACCATCAGCCAGTGCCCACCCAGGCAGAGTGCTCTGATCTCCCTCCACTTCGAAATATTCAATTAAAATAGGTGTAAAGGATTGACAAGACCCACTGAAAGTGGCTCAATATTTCAAAGAGAAGAACTTGTCATGCTGGGCTGCAGGGTGTGAGAATCTACATAGGAGGGCAAAGAGAAAAAGATTTTTAGTTATAAAATATTCAGGAATACCTTGGCTCAGCTGGGGAAAGAGGATAGGAATTTGCTGCTGGAAGATAAAGATAAAGCACAAGAAGAGTATTTCAAATTTAAACATATCTGTATTATTCATCCTAGCTTGAAAGAGATCAGGCAGTCCCTGTGCTTGGAGAAGTTGATTTTTGTTTTTTTAAATCCTGGGTTTAAGTCATGGCCACTGTGGCCATCTTGACACCACTGGTTAGGCTATTGTGAGGTGGGTGCAAAGCCCCTTGAGTTTAAAAATGTGAATTTGCAACCCTAGGTACAGAAAACACAACCAGCCTTTGCACTCTGGGCTAACTGCTGGCTTTTCAGCTATGTTTTTCCACAGTGGCTGGAGATTTTCTTTACTCAGGTTGATGTTGAAATCTGGTGTACTCTGGCAAAAGGAGGAATATTTCCTCTTCCTTTCTCAGCAGACTCACTGCAGGCTGATGGCTGGTTTTGTGCTTCTGACTCCTTCCACTAAGAGTAAAACTGGGTTGATAGCAAGCTTTTAGTTACTCTTGTCACAAAATTATGCTTAATCCCCTCCAAGCCCACTAAAAATGCATTTAAATTTTTGCAGATTTTGAGTAGGTGATGACAATTTCCTGAGACGACAAGAATCATGAACGTACAATTGACTTGCTATTCAGAGGAACAGCCACGAGCTGCGCTTGCTCTCGTGAAACATAAGCAACTGCACTACGAGGATTCCCCTCAAATCTCAGTTCTCCTGGTGGTACTCGAGCATCCCGAAGCAGTTATCTGTTTGTGACTCCCAGCAGCAGCTACTCTTTTCTTACACACTGTAAGGGACGTGTAACAAGTTACTATGAGAGAGGAATGAGGAATAACCGGAGAATCCATGAGTAAGGGGATCCAGAAATGCAGCCCAGAAATGTCAGCAAGAGAACAGTGAGGATATGCTGTAGGTCCAGCATGCTCCTTCCTCGCTGGCACAGCTCATCGTTGAACAGACCCAGGCAGCTTCCTGGAGAGAAATCTCAGCAAATGCAGCAGCTCTTGCTCACATCCCAGCAAATCCACATGCAACATTTGTTTCCCCCATAACTCTGCTGTCTAGTCTTACATGGAGAGCTCTACAACATTTACAAGAGGTGTAAGTTCCCTTTTCTCCACCCAGCTATATTCCAGGCCCCACCTCAAGTGCCAGCCCAGGGATGTGAAATGTTGTTTCCTGATCACTTGCTCACAGCCAGCATGCACGCGTCCTGCTGTATAAATGATTTGCAGGAATTTTTTGAAAATGTCATACACACATAAATCTTGGGATGATTCCTACTCGTGCCAGTTTGTGGGGCTTGTCATCCCGAATTTACAGTTTACAGGAAACCAAATGTGCACCCTACTAGAAATTACTGGAAGAAAATGCTAGTCTTATTTAACTGGAGTGGGTAAAGGAGTTTTTCTAGCACTTGTGCAGATACTCCTAAGAAAGCAATAGGAAAATTATTGGTACTGCTTTTCTTTCCTCCTCCCTCTGCATGTGGAGCGCACAGCCTGCAGCCTCTGGAAGCTTGTGATTTCTGACTTCTCTTGTAAGAAGTGCTGGTCATCTCCAGCTTGAGTATCTTTCTGTGGGTTTGCATTTTAATTTTCTACACTGGGGACTTCAGGTACCCTCCTCGGTCCAGTGGTGGGAACTGCCAGGAAATCCCACACCTCTGGGTGTTCGTGTCACTTCTTTGAGTCACTTTGCCAAAGCCACAGTGGCTGGAGGCTGCTGCCTCCTCCGGGAGGGCTGTTCCCTGGTCGGTGCCCCATGTGTCCATAAACACCTCCACCTTCAGACAGCGTCCCTTAAGGTTGTGCGATTCAAGCTGCAGTGTGGAAACGAGGGGAGGGATCTGCTGGACACCTCCACTAAGAGGAATATTAGGGATGTGCTGGTACGAGTCTTCTCCTCAGACACCTTTTTGGCTGTGCTCAGTATTAGGCTTAGCTGAGCTCAACTGAGTTGTTGTGATAGCTCTCCAGTGCTCTCCTTCTTTTTATCCTTTTAACACGAGGGCCAAAGGCAGCTCTCTTCCTCCTGTCAGGGAGGAACAGGCTAAGGATGTTTAAGGTTAGGGTTGGGTTAGGGTTCACTTGGTAAAATGAGGCTAAGGGGACCACTTGGTAAAATGCTGCAGCCGCTTCAATTCTAGGAACAGGTAACAGTTCAAGAAAAGGTTCAGGCGAGAGCTGAGGTTACTGTTTGGAGGGGAGAAGGTCAGACAAGTTTAAGACATTGTCTCCCTCTATTAGTTTTTGCCCATTTTGTATTCAGGGCAAACCCTCAAGTAACTGCATCTTTCCTTTAAATGAATGCTTTTTCACTCCAAAAATGCATACTGTTTCACAAGTGAAACACTTGCTTGAAGAATGTGTTCCTGCTATTTCTACAGTGCTCACGTTTTGGCACCCCAGTAGTCTTTAGGATGTCGCTGCCACTGTGCTGGATGGGTCTGAGGGGTTTGGTGTTTATCACAGATTTGTGCCTGGCTTCCTCCCTGTGGCTCGCTCATAGAGCGGGCACAAAGCAGATCTAAAGCTCTTGTTTTCTGTGGTATTTCAGAACAGCTTTATTCTTGACTATCCAGTGGAATTTGCAAATAAGGGAGCCTTACCTAGCTTTACAATCTAAACCTTTTGTATCTTCCAATATTAAGTGGAGGGCTTTGTTTCATTTTGCTGTTTAAAGAAAAAATGAAGTCTGGCATTCCATTAAGTGACAGATGAATTAATCCCAGACACATTTCCTTGTGTTTCAGGATGGAAACCAAGCAGCATGAATTGAACTCTGGGCACACCCTCCCTCTCTTGTGCACACACCCTGAAATGTTTGTGGTGCCAGCGTGGTCTCCTGCAGCTCAGCAGTAGGGCTGTGGCTACTGCAGGGTCTAGAAAGAGTCTAGAACTTTGTCACTGTGTGGAAAAACAGATCCTGGTATGCTGGAAACCTTGGTAAAAACTGACATAAGGGGAGAAACAATTGTGTCATGGCAACTTCCTTGTCCAATAATTAATAGTGGGAGTTCACACTCCTCAGCTTGTCCCTGTCTCCTGGCAGGGACAGGAGATGACAGATAGTCATATTCTGAAGTTCAAGATGGAATTTATTAGAGACTACTGTTATTAGCTCTGGTATTTCTTTTTGACAAACATGTATGGGAGTCTCTCTTGCCACCTCACTCTGTCACAGGAGAGCATTAAGTGTAATTAAGTCTTGAATATAATCATTAATTACAGTTGCACAATTACAGTTGTGTCTCAGAAGGTGCTGGTCACTCCTGTGCCACGGAGCTGCTCTGTGCTCTGAGCACACAGCCCTGGTGCCTGGGATGGATAAGGCTGTGTCCCGAGCTGGTGCAGCTGGCTCAGCTCCACCAAAGCAAGCAGGACAAGGTGCTGCACATCCACCAATGTTCTGATGTTTACACAGGCCGGAGTCTGCTCCCGAACGTGCCAGCTTCAGTGGACTCTGGCTTAGGCAACATTGTTCTGTAACCAGAGTAATATCCATAACGGTAAATTCCTGGGGAAGAAACATTACATTTTTCATTACATTTGCAGTTGTGTTTCAGTCCTAACAGCAAATTAGAAAAGTCTCAGAAATATTCCAGTCAATCTCATAGCATCTTAAAATACCTCTACCTAATTAAACAATATCCAATTCATTCCTTGTGTGGAAACAGAATGAAGCAATTCATCTGTGTCATGGTTTTGAGGCCACTTGGACAGTGTTTTTTACTGTGTGGATTGAATAAAGACCTGTGAAATAAATTATTTCAATTCTTCAAGCTTAATCCTTGCCAGCCTCTCAAAATACAAAACTGAATACAGTGCTAAATGTTGAACCCTCGTTTAAACTGCTGTATTTGCTATCATGCTGCTTTATTTTGATGGCTTTTGCTGCAATCTTGTGCAACTCTGTCAGAAATTTTTAATATTATCTGACACGTGATCTAACTCGACCAAGCAGATGCATATTCAACAACATAAATTCCACCAGGACAATCAGTACATTGGCATCAAATAAGGTTTGATCATTGTTTTGCTGTTGAATCTAAAGATGAAGCTGGCAACATGGAGTAGTTTGCTGAAGTTACATGCAAATCCCCGGGAATGTATTCATACTGTAACAGTTTATGTTGTAATATTAATTATCTTATTTAACAATTGTTGAAAAGGATCATAAATCAGAAAACTGTGAGGAAAAGTAGTGGAATTCCACATAGCTATGCTTTCCTGGCTTTTCTTCAAGATCTTTCTCCATCCTACTTGGTTCTGCAAGCAGTTCCTTAAAGTGAGCTTTGATTGCTGCTAAGCCCTCAGTGCTCCCCAGCTCTTATTGAAGCCAAATTTAATGTAGTTTTTAAAATGTGTTCCATAGTGTGCACTTACATCAGGACAATGGTGTTAAATTAAGCAAGACATAATATTTGAAAAGGTTTATTAGGTATGTACGACTGCTCCAGGAAATGCCAGGTGCGAAGATGCCGTCTGGGGAAGTTCCTACCTACATTTGAATGGGATGTGAGCAGTGAAGGTCACGAACAGAGCGGGGAAGAAGCACTAAACTTAAAGTTACTCTGTGATCCTCCAAAACTTGAGCTCTCCAGCAGCATTCAATTGAGCAGTTCTGTTAAATATAGTGTTCTGCTTCAGCTTTGCATTTTGGCTGTGACTGTTTGAATTCTCATCCAGCCTCCTCCACTCTGTCTGTCTTGGTAGTTTTCCTGCTTCCTTTTCCCTGCTCTTGGCGCTCTGTTCCCTGGCTCCCTTGAAAGCCTTCCACCCCCACCCACCCTGCCACGGAGCCTGGGAAGGAACTTGCTCCCCACCGTGGCCCCGTGAAATGGCACAGCAGGACCCTTCTCCCTGTGAGGTGTCAGACACGGCACAGGCTGCATCAGGAGCTTTCTCTTCGGATGGCTAAAGAGCAGCTCCTTCACAGCCTGGTTCATAGATTTGGGAAAGAGAGCAGAGAATGATAAGGGCTGCTGCTTTTTTCTTTTTTTTTTTCAGTCCTTCATCTCACAATGCACCTGCCTTCTATTTCTTTAAATCTGCAGCAGAAAGATAGGCAGGAAGCTGGAAGGGAAAAAAAATAAAAAGTTTTAAAACCGTAACAACAGGTCTCTAAGAAAAAGGCAAGTTTTATCTGCTTCAGCTGAGGCAGCCTGTGAGTTGAATTCTGCCAAATTCTTTGTCCATCTCCCTTTCCAGCAATGCGCTTGTCTGCCCTGAGCACAGACCTCACCTTCTCTTTTCTTTGACTATCCCCACATGTCGGAGAAATTCATGTTCTCTTTTAAAATGCTGGTGTTGCTGGCTCTGACTTCTCCTATTTTCTTTTCTTCAGACTCCTGTGGCACTTGGATGTGTTTTTCTAGACAGAGCTCAAGAATCTAAGGGTTATGTGAAAAGCCGTTTTCGTTTAAAAGCAGTATTTCTCTGGACTTCTTTTTCAATATGAAGAAAATTTGCAAAATAACTTTAAAGTTCACTAGAGGCTCAAAAGGCAGCAAGGGTGCAATTCTCTGCTTGTTGATATCATGGGGTTTGATCAGCTTTGTGGTTTTAGGCAATGTGACACATGCTGGTTTCGAGCTGGAGGTCAGTAAAGCTGAGTGAAGGTGCTGTTGTCTGCATCTACAGAGAGCAAAATCAGCGCATCCAAACATGCTGGATTTAGATGTGGATTCACTTTCCTGTGCAGTCACCTCTCACCTCCGCATCGATGTGATCTGAGGTACCACACAGATGTCCTTTGAAAATATGCACCTAGTAAAGGCCTCATGTTCACTTTTGCACGTCAAAGAGCAGAAGAGGCCAAAAAAAGAATATTCCCAGTAGCAATATTCCCTTCCCATGGCAGTGCCTTAACTCTGTCATAACAAGGGCTGAAAGTAACCACCCCAATATAATAATTTTCTTTCTCTGGTAAGAAACAAAAGCTCTGACACATAGAACAGCTTTGCTGCTGCTTAAGAGAGAAGCAGGAATATAGGTGTTATGACACTTGTGCTGGGGAAACTGAAAAGAATGAAGACAGTATTCTTAGTTTTATTGCCCTGACTGCTCCACGTCCGTGGACTACATGAGCAGTGTTACCAAAAAGCCCAGCAGTTTCTCTCCAAAGAGAGCTCACTGCTAGTGCTGTTGATAGATTCTAGCATGGCCTCAGAGGTCACCGAACATCCTCCTGAAGATTTTCATGCCTCTGCCCTCTTCGTGATGGGTGGGAAATGGAAATCTCTAGGCAAAGTGTATTTTGTGCCCCTGAACTCAGGAAAAAAAAAAAAAACCTCAGAAAGATGCAGCTTTACTATCCCAGCACAGAACAGAGGGACCAGAGTCACCAGTGCTCTGTCTGAGTAGTACCACTGATCCATAGACTCGGTCCACTTGCTGCTAAAATGCAGCGTGATCACTTGTCATTCATGTGGAGAGGGGACACAGAGTGCTTTACCTTCATGTCCTCCAGCAGTTTTCTGCAGAATGGTAAAAGCACATTGCTCTAGGCCTGCCCAGGCCCCTTCTCACCCCCTGGATCTCCACCCTAGCAGCGAAGCTCAGTGGCAGTTAGGTCAGTACTGAGGAAGGGTTGAGGGGGGCAGAGTGTTTTATTCTGTTTTAGAGGGTTTATGATGTTCTTGGACCTAAAATTTTGAACTTTCTGCCAATACATCAGGCAATCTACTTAGTGATTGGTGTTGAAACAGTTACTCAATATTTTTGCCTCAAAACAGTGCCTGTGTATTTCTTTTTCATAACAGATTTGTGTAGACCCTAGAAAACAGAGCCCAGATCTTTAGTTGCATTTATTCAGTGACTGACATGATCACTTCTTTTAAATTATGAGTACTCATATGATGGCTGATGTACTAAGTCAGTCCAATGTTTATTAATGTCTTTCATTTTATGTTTGCTTCCTTATCTTTTTAATAAAATGAACATATTACTGAATAAATGAGGTACAGTTTCACTGATATCGTCAAAAATGGATGCAATGACTGAATTGTGGGCACAATTAAAAGAGAACAGATAAATCAGGAGACTCAACTGAGCAAATCACCAGATTAATATGGCAGATAACTTGTGAAGGGTTATGCAAAACGCATTTGCTTTGTGGTGCTTTGGCATGAGGGGAAGTTGAAGGAGACTACCTTGTTTCAATCCATGGCTCGAGCCTGTCCTAGGCAGCATGGTGTGGTGACCTAGACAGCAAAGATAACACCAGTCCCTTCTGGCCTTAGGCCCTTGCCAAGTGACACTGCCCAAAACAGATGGCAATCCATCCTGGTTCGTTTAATTTGCCCTCGGCAGCTCTCTGTGAATGCGCTCTTGTTAAATCTCACTGTTGTTGCAAGTTTCTAATTTATTGTTGGTTTTTGTTACTTATCCCTTCTGCACAGTAAGACGGAATCTGTCAGCCACATAAATGCTCTTTAAATCCTACGCATTAGCAGTTTTTGAATGACATTCCTCGCTGACTGTGGACTGTGCAGAAATGATGGTGGCAGACCCAGAAAGGGGCGCTTCTGGGAAATGAGAATAGCTTAGGAGTAAATATTATTAAAAGTTTCCTTAAATGTGCGTGCTCACATTCATTACTGGAACACGAAGACACTTTTTCATCGTGATAAAAATAAAATGCCTTTGAATTTTCTCTGCTTCTTCTTTTTTTTCCTTCAGTGTATTAATGTCCTGTGGTTGCCAGTGGCACCACAGCCAGTCTCTGCTGGAAGCTGTCTGTCAGGTTTTTGGGTGACTTGACCAGGCAGGAGAGAAGAGGCAGGTGACATTGATGCTGGCCAGAGAACTGGTGCTTTTCCTTCCTTCTGCCCTGCAGTTTCCCACAGCCATTTCCCAATAAAGTGGTTTTGGGATCTTTAGTGTCCTGAGCAGTCTGGTGGGAAGGAGGGGATAAAGTCCCCTCGCACCCGTCACTGGTGGACTCCATATCACAGTGTAAAATCCCATAGCCAGATTAGCATGGATGCTGCCTTTCTGCCTAGTTTGTTTGGGTATTTTTCCCTGGAATTGCCTCACTCTGTTGTAGCCAGGTGTTCTTCCAGAAAAGCAGATTAGGGGGAGGCGGTGGGTCCGTGCCAGGAAGAAGGGTGTTAATGCTGCCACTTAG
Organism: Cnemophilus loriae; assembly: GCA_013397755.1. Taxonomy (NCBI): domain Eukaryota; kingdom Metazoa; phylum Chordata; class Aves; order Passeriformes; family Corvidae; genus Cnemophilus; species Cnemophilus loriae. The sequence goes on along the minus strand of VZTF01003492.1, from coordinate 242,279 downwards.
GTTAATGGACATTAGTTCTGCTGACTGTGGGTCTAATGATCTAATCTGCACAGTCACTGCCTTTTCCTTACAGTTGCTATTCCTTGATCCAAATTAGGAAATTAATAGTTCTAAGATCATAACTTGCTCTGATGACTTTTAACCCAGAATCAGAAGTTGCTTTCGCACGTCTCCAAATAGATTGCTTTTCTAACGAAACAATTAAAATTTCCCCAGCTCAGCTGGAAGCCGAGCCTGTGTCCCTCATGTGTAGTCTAAATTGTATGTAATTAGCTCTTTAATTTCTATTAGAATATGAAACAGCAGCCTAAGGTTCAACAAAGACGAGACAAATCCTGTAACCTTTACAGGAGCAGTGTTAGTTCCGTGTTTGTGCGGTATCAGATTGTGGTCACAGTAGCAATTCATTGAGAAGTAGCTTTGCTGCTCTTTGCAAGGACTCCAACTTCTGCTTTTTCTCCAGAATAAATCCCTATTTCAGAGAGTCAATCCTTGCTGATGATTTAGAGGAAAAAAAGCAACAGTAGGTGTTGGAGAGCAGAAACCATTCTGAAAGCAGGCAGGAGCTGAGCATGTACCCATCTGTAACATGTGGGTTTCTATGACTGGAAAAATCTTTTTCCCTTAAGAACAAACTCTCCCTTCCACTCCCACCTCCTTTGCCTCATCTCCTTACCAGGAGCAGTGCTTTAAAGTGGCACACCAGGGAGGGCAGATGGGCAGGGGCAGCCAGTCACCAGCCCATTTCTCGATTGTGAAGGCTTAGCCCAGGGCTGACTTGTCCACAAGGCCATGTAAAACTTCTTAGAAATATTTTCCTGTTTAACATCTTTCATCAGGAATCGCTGACTGACAGTGCCCTGGGAGAAGGGTCGATCCAGCTTTTGTGGATGTTGTGCTTGCTCTACGTTATATTAATGTTTGTCCCTCTCCTTAACTGAGGGGGATTGAGGAATGGTACACGTGTTGGCTCCTGCATTCAGCTTCTTACTGCAATTAAGTGTTTAAAATGTCTCCTTATCCCCAGTACTATAAATATTTAGGCAGTTTATTGTATGATTATATTTGTGCATGCTTCCTGTGATACAGGAAAATGAGGATTTAAAGAAAAACAGAAAAAAAACTCCCAAGAAACTGGGGAAAACTGAAAAGATCCATGGGGCTTTGTCCATATCTAGGCATACATTTGCCTTGTGTGTAGCACTGTATACAGCTAGAATATTTCAAAATTTTCTCTTCCTGCAATGATTACCTTACTAATAGCCTTTTTTCATTACTCAGACTGCAGTAGCCTAGGTGTGCTATCTCTGTTCCAGAGACAGGAGCTGAGTCTCAGAGTCGGATAAAATCTGGAAAGAACAGAGGCACAGAAACACAAGAGTGAGGATGGGGGGGATGCAGAATCAAATGATCGCAGCAAAGGCTGGGACAAATCTCATCATTTTAGATGTGTGCTTGGTTTTCTCTGTTTAACACATTTATTTCCCCTTTTCCCATCATATAAAATCAAATCAGATAAATATACTGACAATTCATGTGGATTTATTAAACAGGCCTTAAAATAATGTGAGCAAAGATACCTCTTCATAGCTCTCATAGGAAAAAGAATCCTGCTAAAATTTTAGTTTAAGAAATATCAATGGAGTTGTTTTGTTGGGGTTTTTTTTGCCGTTCACTATTATAGGGCCAGGATCCAAGTCAGCCCTTCATTTCAGAGTAAATACCATCCTTATTTTACTCCAAACATGGATACTGTATGTGTCTTGTATATTATTAAAAGCTCCAACACAATATTCTGCTATTTCAAGATACTGGAGCTTTGTTTTGTCCCTGTTCTTCAGGGGACTGCCAGAATCATTTGACTGAGGTCAGGAGATACTGACACCAAGCCAGTCTAAGTGGCAGATGAATCAAACCACACACCTAACTCAGATATAGCTTATTCATTGCTTGAGTTGGGTATAGATTTTGGTTTTTTGATCTCTCTGCACACAGATGAATTTTGTTTCCAATCGTCATCTGCTGGGAAAATAGAGATGCCGTATTTAGCACAATCTAAACTCAAAGCTCAGTGAAGTGTGCAGAGACATTCCTGTTGATAACTGAAATTTAGGTTGGACCCATACAGTTTTGAACAGAATTCACATTATATTGATTAATCAAACTCTCAAAAGCAAGAGCGTTGTCACACCTTTCCAAATGGCACAGCTGTTTGCAGAGGTGGCCCTCCAGCACACGGGAAAAGCAGGATCTGTCCAGCAGTCTCCTGAAAATGAATCACAAATCCCAGAAACTGCCTCCAGTGAGCATCCTCTAACCAAGGAGAAGGTAGCTAGAGAACAGCTGGTTTCCAGCTGACTCAGAGAGAACAGCTGCCACCAAAACAGCCGCCGAGCACTCAGCACAGCCTCAGCCAGGATTTTGAAGCGCTTTCTAGGTATAAAGCCAGAACTTAGCAACACAGCATTTGTAATTTGCAGGCACAGGTTTATGTCTAAGGAATGGAGCCAGCAGGAAAGGGGAAAAAAAAAAAGAACAAAACCAACAAAATAGAACAAAACAAAGCAAAAACCCCCAAATCCTACAACAACAAAAAAAAAGGTCAAATTCTGCTTGCACAGTACATGCAAAGAAGTGCGTTTATGTTCCAAGATGGGGAAGAAGCGGAATGCCACTTCTTGCTTTTGGGTGAGCGTATCTACAACAGCTGTTGTATCTGCATAACATTGTGAAAGATGTGGCCACTTTTCAGAAAGCAATTTACACCAGATGTCTTCAAGGAATGAGCAATTCAGAGGTGTAATTGGAAACAAACTTTGTGAGCAGAGGAATGATCACTCAGTGGCCCATCTAGAGCTAGGAGATATACTTTGTTTTGTCACCCAGAACTTTTTGCCACTAGTTTGGTCTTCATTAATTTGGCAGTGTAATAGACAGTGTTGCCCAGGGATAACACCAGGGACATTCTTCTATGAGCCACTTAGATATTTGCCATCTCTGTATTCTGTTGACCTGCTTAGGGATGAGATTTTGGGTAGTTGTATCATTAAGGATGCATTTAAACAGAAGACAAGTGATCTGGCAGTATGGGAGTGCCTTTGTTATCTTTCATTATCCTCTGCACAACAGTAAGATGATCCATGACTAGACAAAAAGAGAAGCCACTTAGTTTCTGGTTTTGTCCTGGAGTGCCTACTGTATATGAAATGGGTAATTGTCTTTTCATCTAGAAGAAAAGAAGTGACCTTACTTTAGCATTTGACATGTCAGATTTGGGAGTTTTGCTTACATGGTTGTTGCTTTTGGTGTTGTTTTTTTTTTCCCCAGAAAGGCAGATGCTTTGAGAATTGCAAAAAAAGATGAAGAGAAAGTGAAATGATCCTAAGTAGAACAGAATTTCCACCAATTAAAAAAACCTGAGCTTTAAAGAAAAATTAAGTAATTGGGATGGGAAATAAAAAAAACAAAACCTGCACACTATACTTATGAAGACATAAGTTTGTAATGTGTGTGCCCCACCAGAACAGCTACCTCTGTTCTGCTATTGTATCCCATCCCTGCAAAAAGAGTGCATGAAATTGAGTGTAGCTCTGAAAGGACACCAGGACTTAGCTTGTCTACAAGTAATGACTTTTCTCCAGCTGTTGGGGATTAGTGGATTAGATGCCATTCCCTATGTCTGTGGCTCTTAAAGGGTGATTGCCACATATATATACATTTCCTACTTCCGATGGTTTCGTTTGGAGACCTGTTCAAATTTTTAAAATTTGGGATGTTAATTTTTTTTATAATTAAGTCTCAAGAGCAAAGTTACTGGGGATAGATCATCGCAATTAACAGGGGATGTAAATCAAACTGCAGGCAGAGCAGCAGTTCTCTGAAAATCCCAGCTATGGTGGGATGCTGCCTCTTCACATGCTTTGGGCTCTCTTCCTGAAGCCTCATTCTGAAGCTAGGAGCTGTTCCTCTAGTGCTTCCTAGGCTGATTATGTATTTCGAATCACCTGGAAGGAACCAACAGGTGTCAGAGGGTAGGTGGTCAGAAAAAAAAAAAAAGATATGAGAAACAAGATATGTAAAAATAATGTGCCAAAAATCTAGAAAGTTATGCATAAGTGGGAGAAAAGGAGGCCTGTGTGGTAATTTCCTAATTTTCTCTGGGGTTAGATATTTTGGTTTTGTCTTTGAGGTTCCTTCTTTGTGTCCCCACATTTTATGAGTGCCTTACTATGTGTTGCATCTTTCTTTACAGGGACCAAAGGCATTGTCCTCATCTTAGCACCATCATACAAATCCTCATCCATAGTCACACAGAAGCGTGTGGCAGGGCAGTAATACCTCTTCAGATTTTAGGACAGTGTTCTAACTTTGGACTATGCTTTCCACACATCGAGCATCCATGCCAAAGGCAAGGTGCATGCAGCAGCTGATGGTGGCTGGCACAGACTCATCAGCACCACATTTGTGTCTACTGGTGTCCAATTTGTCTCTAAAGACCCTTGACAAGGGTCAAAGTTTTACGTGGATTTTACTTGTAGTTGGTACCATTAGTTGAATCTCCTCTTGAGGTCCTTTGGTGTCTATTGAAAAGGAGCTCAGTTCAGAGCATGTCTAGGGTCTCTGTCCTTTTCTTGTTTGTCTGCTTCGATTAAACTTGTAGGAATTTAATTACTTTGGAGAAATCTGTGATTCTCTAGCTTGGTTGAAAGCAGCCAATTAAATAAATAATGTATGAGGGAGAAAAGAGTTGCATGCTCATAATCAGTGTAATCCCATAAGCCCAGTTTCCACTGGAAAGGAGGCTGGGACCTGACCTCCTCACCGTGCTGTGAAGCTTTTCACGTCTCTAACAGCGAGGATGTAGCAGGAGTTATCTGCACTAAAAATGAGCAATAACTGAACATGATTAATGCCTCTATAAAGAAAGCACACATAAGAACTTAATACTTGGTTTTGTTTGAAGCTCTGTATGAAGCTTTTTTCCCCCTAAAGTTTTCACAGTGAAGTCGTAGGAAATTATTTAGCCCAAATGGGCACATGTACTCAAAACAAAGGTTGCAGCTGCAGCAGGATTAAATAATTTCTCATGACAAGTTAGTTTTGTTGTGGTTGTTCCTCTAGTTAGATGTGAACCAGCTGTGATTTCATTAATAGCTTGCCGTGTTCTATTACTTGAGGAAGTCCTGATCTGAGTGACTTAGCTTTTCGAGCAATAGAGAGACGATCTCGTTATCATTCGATGAGCCAAGCAACTTTTGCTGGTTAGAGCTGCTGAAACTGATGGGACAATGATTGTCAGCGTTTTGAGTGCTCCTGTGATTGCTTCCTGAGGGTATTACCTGGGAAGACTCTTCACCTCACACACCAGTTACTATTTTGTCCACTGTTGCATGATAAGTAACAGCAAAGAGAAGTCTGTAATCTTGCTAATCTACTCTTTGCCAAACTGCACGTTTTATAAACAGGGCAAGAGGAAGGCAAACCACTCCTTCCCATTTCTCAGCATAGATGAAGTGACAGAGATGGAAGTGATTTCCTCTGTATTCCAAAGGTTTCATTACTTTTTATAAAATACAGCGTAGCCTGTTAAGAAGAATGATAAATTATTAATTTTAAATTACGGTTCTCTAAATCAATACACAATATACATTTTGGTCACAGTATTTTTTGCTCTCCTTCTTCACTTAGTAATTAACAAAATTCTGTAATGTGCTATGGGTCTCCTAGGTATTACAAACAGAGAGTATGTGGTAATTGCAACTGAGAACCCCAAGCTGGCTATTTATTTAATGCTGATGTATCTTCGTGCTTTGTCACTGTCTACAGCAGTGCTGTAATTTTGTTTTCATTTTGTACAATTTCCAGAAATCTTACTTCTAAGCCGTGTGGTGGTCCTTAACAAATATCTCATTTGCAGGATGCAGTTGAGCATTTGCCTCTGGAGCACCATCTCTCCCGGGCAGGGATTCCCTAGATGAGCAGCCTTGGCTCTGTCGCTGCTCCTCAGGCTCACGCTTTCCCTTGGTCGCTGCCGGGCTGGGCTGGGCACTCAGCCAGACCCCAGCACGAGCCCTCGTAGCCTTCACGCCGTGCTTGCTGCAGGACCTCCTGGCACAGGGGAGGGACAGGCCACACGCTCAATTCCTGCCCCGGTGGGAAGCCAGAAATACATTTGAACTTGGGTTTGGGAAGCGCTCCCGAGCTTAGATCCAGCCATGGCTTCCCCACCTCTTTGGGTCAGCTGTAACCAGCAGATGTGCCTCGGTGGAGCCGTGGTGGGCAGCTCGGGTCTGCCCTGGGCAGCTTTGCTAATGAGGCAAGGAGATTTTGTCTTTTAAGTCTATACTGGGGCTGCTTTCCAGCACAGAACAAATTTCTGCGATGAAGTGCTGGCATGCTGTTTTTAGGTACCGTACAGAAAGGTGGTGGTGCAGACATACTGGTGCTTCTAAGAAACTGTTTGCTCTATATTTCAATGTGCCAAGTTGGTTAAAAGTGCTCGTGAAAGTCAAACAAGAAAACAGTTAATTTTGATTCAGCAAAATAGCCCAGATGTGTTTATAACAATAGTACAGAGGATCTGACCAGGCAATCCAGAGCTCGCTCCCCACATCTTCTGGGCCATTTTACATTCTCTGAGTGACAGATATGTCATGTGTATTAGAACAGATGAATATGACTAGGAGTAGGGTTCGGACTGGATCTGCCCCATCAGTGTTACAGAAAAATGCGCTGTTATGGCAACACAAACCCTTAAAAATGGTTAAGCCTGAGAGAAAAGAAACAAGAATTATATACAAATAATCTGTGCTTGAAATAAGTATTATTGACACAAAAAAAGAGAAGCTTACTCCTCTGGAAAAAATGTTAATAGTTCTAACTGAAACTTGCTGCTTGAGGTGTGGAAAATGCCCAGCAGTGCCAGGAGGTCTGTTGTACAACACCTAGTACGTCCCCTGGGCCCGAGCAGAGTTAGCCTCTGTTACTGCAAGAACACGTTAAAAATCCTCTGTCTGGGTCCATGAGCTCCTGAGCGTTCACGTTTCCACACCACATTTAATGAACGGTGTGAGAGCAGCACTGCTGCTACCAGTACTTCTCCCTTTCTCACTCCTGAAAGCCTTGGATCTGGGATTATTTTGCTTCATTTGCTGAAGCCATTGGCACCAACCTTGACTCTGGAGACATGGGTCGTTAAAGAATTTTGTACGCAGTGTTCACGTCCAATCCAGATTGTTTTAGCTTTCTATTTGGACAGAGTTTAGAAGCTTCACCTTTCTTTCTCCCAAACAGGGGTTTTGTCAGCATGCAGTATTAGCAGGCCCCACAGATTTGTTTGTGCACTGTTGGAAAGCGTTCTGCCTCAGTATCAAAGAGCTTTTCAAGCAGCAGGCTATTAAGGCAGCCATAATTTAAATTGAAAAAATGCTTTGGCTTAAGTGTGGGTAATAGACACTGTTCTCAAAACAAGGCCCGACCTGATGCCACCTGGCAACTGAGATGGGGGAGATGTGAGGGAGTTCAAACCTCTCTGATCCCTAAACATTGCTCAGACAATTGTTTTCAAGTGTGTGAGGAATTTCTGCCTTCTGGTCACTCAGAAAGTACTTGGTTTTTATTTTTCCCTCATGGTCCCATATCTGTTCAGAGGTGGATTCAGGAAGTACCAAGATAAATGAAAAGGTTTTACTTGACTGCTAAGTAGGCTTTTCTAAATCTCCTATGCTGTACAGTTTGCATTAGTTTTAGATTAAGTTTGTTTTTTAGATTATCCACACTGGTTCAGCAATCCCTTCTAAAGCCCAAACGATGTAATAAATAATAGCTGAGGAAATCGGGAACCAGGCTCCACGTGGAAGAATCTTTTTAAGGCACACCAGATGTTCAGAATGGGAGATTGAATCAGTGCACAAGTCCATAAAAGGAGAAGCCTAATAAGTGAAATTCATTTTATCAAATTTATCTTAAAAAGTTCCCATCACCACTACCAGAAGAGTTCTGTAGGGGAAGCCATGAATTCATTAGATAGCCTGTATTTGCAGAACCACCACCTTGTCTTCTACATTTCAAGGTGAGCTTTTCTTTAATAGTTTCTAGTGCTGTAATAAAAAGAAATGAGCACAAGATTCTCTAAAGTTCATAGGGAGATAATAGCATGTAAATCAAGGACTAACTATATTAGTTATAAAGCTGATGGAAAAAAATCCTGGCTAACTAAAATAACTAACTCACATTTATTTCCGTGGGATCAGAATGTCAGCCAACTTCCTTCCAATGCTGATACCAGCCTCTACCTCCTCATATGGGAGAAATTTGAGGGAAAAAAAGAAGAGAAATTATGACCTTGTATAAGAAAGGAAGCTTTTTTAACATGACTCACACAGCTTGTGGTACCCTTATTAATACCAGAAAGGCTACAGTTCAGTGATGTAACTTACTTTAACGTAGTTTAAGTTCAACAGTTCCTTCTCAAACCTGAGAGCGGAGTTCCATGCAAGGCTTTGGAGACTATCACAGATTGAGTGACACTCATCTTCTGTAAAAAGTTCGAGTTCAGAAAACCAAAATAAAGCGGTTTATTCCCAGCTCAATTCAGCCCAACTTCTCAGTGAAAATTCATCCTTTTTTTTTTTTAATAGTCTGAAATACTAGATACTCTTCATGCAAAACAGGTGGCAGGCATAACTTACCTGACAAAACTTACCCAGCTACCTTCCTTAAATTCCCTCTGTAGCCTGTGGTTGGATTGGAGTAGGAGGAAGCAAGAGGAAAGACATGAACACGCACAAACTTGGGAGCAGAGCTGGAAATTAGGAAGTGTTGTTCCTCTGGAGGGCACAGAAGGAAGGCAGGTCACTCAGGACTCCTAAATTTTTCTGATGCCAGTACAAGCCCCCTGCCCTCACCCTTATTTTGCTTGTGGCTGGAAATGGTTTGGGCACATTGTGTCTAACAATGCTGTATTATGTTATTATCTTATTCTACCACATTACATAATACTGTAATATTCTACATGCTCACACTATTGCTTGATGGGGCTGAAATACTACAAGCCTGCATTTCTCCTTCCTATTAAAATAGGAAGCAGCAGCTCTACACTTTCACTTCTATAGCTGCTTTTATGGGGCAAGATTGAGAGAAAAAGGTATCATTAGTCTAATAATGAGTGTGTGAGATTTTAGCAATTACATTTGCTCCCTACTTTGCTGCTGGAAAGTGCCAGGTATCTATAGAGAAAGAGATTATGAAAGTTAGCTTTCTTTTCTCACTAACCTGATGAGTACAGAAACATACAGAGATGGTGTTACCTTGGCTATTTATTTAGTCAGCAATCACTCTGGCTATCCCTGACATGAAACCAAGAAACAGGAGTATAATATATATAGACTGAGGTTGTTGACCAGGAAACTATATCGCAGTTGAGTGGCAAAGGCCTCAGGACATGCTTTGTGGAAAACTGCATTTAAAGTAACAATAAAACCAAATTTAATTAAAAATTTAATAACATTTCCAGCAGAATTTCTAGTTTATATATTAAATGGCCAGTTGTCTGAACAAAGTCATGGCGTACAAACCCTCTTCCTTGTTTTAAGAGTGACTGAATAGGTAGAAGAATTTGGTTGCTTTTGTTATCTCTATCTTTACACAACTCACAAAATTTAGACTTGAGATATAAACCACCGCTCAAACTGAGAATGAGAGCTCTTCTCTCTTCTCTTCTCTTCTCTTCTCTTCTCTTCTCTTCTCTTCTCTTCTCTTCTCTTCTCTTCTCTTATCTTCTCTTCTCTTCTCTTTTCTCTTCTCTTCTCTTTTCTCTTCTTCTCCAATTAAATGTTATCTACTGTAGCTACACAGCACTAAAAATTCATTTCAATCCTCTGTAGAATTTCTAACTGTGAGCATCCCTCCTAGACCCCCTCCCCTTAGGGGTGTTAGTTCATGTATGCTTGAGAAAATCAACTCTAAATAGACATAGCTCAACTGTTTAGTTAAGAAAATCTGACTTATTAACTACATAACCCCACTGGGACTGGCAGTACCTCTTCTTGCACACTAATAGGGGTACTGCAGAAGCATTATCTCAGCTTTTCCCAGCCCGCTTAGACAGCCCTTAAATCTCGCGTAAAGAATTAAAAGAAGATTTCAAGCGTGCTTTAGTGACGAGTGCATTTTTGCTTCGAATTATCAAAAATAACGAAGCTAAGAACTCCACTATTTTTAGGCATGTCTGGGGAGAAGACGCCACAGTTCCGTGCAATCCCTGTCCCGTCCCGAGGTCCAGTTTGAGTGGCTGTTTTGTTCCCGGCATGCAGCAGCAGCATTGCTCCCTAACCAGGAAGGTGTCTCAGCCCTGCGAAAGCCATAGGCCTCATATCTTGAGAGCCATCTACTGGCACCTTGTCTGTTATCAACATATTGCACATCCACACACCCTGCTCACTTTACAGAGCTGGCACGCAGCGGATTTTACATCCTCCTGCTATGATGGAAATAAGAACCATTTAGAGCAGCCTAAGCTCATAAATCATCTGCAGGGGATCTCGGAGTCCTTTTTGCACCAGCCTCCTCCATGCCCTGTCTGCAGCCTGCAGCGAGGCAGTGGCTAATGCAGGACAGGGGATTGCAGAGAACTTCCCATAATTGCTGTGTGTTTCTCCTGCACGGAATTTAATGGTGAATTTAATTTCCTTGCTCTAAAGTTGTGGCAAGTTTTAGGAAGCAAAGAGAAAACACGTGGCGAGGCTGTGTTCTGGGCAGTGTGCCATTTCCATAGGAAGCCAAAGCCTTCGCCAGTCCTATCCTCACCCATCTGGGATTGAGATCCTCCAGCGGGGCTGCAGCAGGAGGAGGGTGGACACTCATCTAAGAGAACCTGTGCCAGAGGGTCCCACTTCTGCCAGCGGCGTGGGACCGTGGGACAGCAGGGTGTGTGCTGTGCCTGGAAACCTCACAGCACAGGGTCTGGGAGCGGAGTGCGGTCAGCAAAGACACGGATCACCAGCAGAGGAAAACACGGCTGAGAGGCTGTGGAGAGGGATGAGTAACTCTGTGGATATCACAAGTGCAGAGGTATCTCGCTCACCTCCAGTTTGGGTCTCCCAATATCTGGTGTTGAATCCACTTTTCATGAGATTGATTCAATGTTGAGCAAATACCCGGGATGCTTTCTGTTCGTGTGTCTCAGACCTATGAAAAATTACTCTGCCACTATTTTCAGAGTAGATGGGAGTGGTATTTAGGATGGCACTCTGCCTTTAATTCCTCTTTCTTTAAATGGAGGCTATTAAACTTTCTGGTTAAGGCAGCAAGAAGCTCTGTATTATTCCACAGATTTACTTGATGTACTTGACAAATCTTTTTTTTTTCTTTTTTTTAACAAGTTACCATTTATATATATAATTTGACATCAATGTTTTAGCTAGTGAAGAATCTTCATTTGCATTTTTTACTGTTTTGAGTTGATATGCCTTCAAATAAAGGCAACTATTATTTAGAAATTGTCTGACTGATCATAAAAAATGTTTCTATCATACAAAGGCAATGACATTTTGAATAAAAATTTAATTATGTGGAGTGAACTGTTTTCAGGTTACAACAATACTTCACTGTATTGCTGTTTTGTTTCATTTAAGGTAAAGTTAAATACATGCATGATAGCTTGCAAATCAGACAGGAGATTAGTGTAGAGCTTGCTAAGATACTCTACCTGAGTATTGGTGCCATACATTAAATGGGAAGCAATATTCCTTTTCCTTATGACACCATCTCTGTGCTTGCTGTAGGTAGCATGTTATGTACAACGTCAGTATTGCCAAAACATCCCTTTCAGATCCTGAGATAGAAAGTGCCAAACGATGTTTTACAAAACTGTAGCTCTTCTAGGCCTCCCTTCTCAGATGTGGAATCTGATTTCATAATGTCTAAAGCATTATGTTTCTTGTGTGTGTGTGTGTGTGTGTGTGTGTGTGTGTGTGTATGCAACAATTTCTACGGATTTTGACTTCTGATCCAGGTGCAAATCCTTCTTACGTAAATCCTTCAAGAGCCTTAGTGCTTTTTCTGTTATGCTTCATTTTCACTGATGCTCCATTCCCAAGGACAACTGGAAATGCTCCCATGACCCTTCACTCTCTGACCTGAGACAGGCCAGCTGAAGGTTGTCCACCAGGCTCTCACTGAGTGGCACACAGGACCACACCACCACTCTGGTCACCACTTTGGCACGATACCATGGCAGAGCAGTTGAACTAATTCCAGTCTTTGCCTGGGGCCTACAAGCACCCTTTAATTCCCAAACCCTTGTGTTTAACAGGTAACGGTGTCTTTGGGTTCACACACTGTACCCATGCCATGTGCTCGGGACAGCAGGGACACTCTCAGGACTGTGGCAGGGACACTCCTGCCGGCAGTGCATGCAGCGGTCAGGCACTGCCCATTGATGCCTCTCATAAGTAGGGGCACAAGTGTCAGATCTCCATTCCCACTCGAAAGGAAAGCTTGGGCAGGATGTTATCTGTTAGAATGATTTAGCAATATATCAGGAGACACGGAGCAGGGCTCACAGATAAGGGCTGGCACAAGGTGCTGAATACAAAATGATTGTTTATTGTTTCATAATGCATGAAGTAGGAGTATCAAATGATCTTAGCAGGTGCCAAGTTTAGCAAAGTTATCTTCTCACACAGTTCGTGAAGCTCGTGACCACAGGTCCTCCTGGCTGCCATATGTTCATGCGGTTCGTGGGAAATTCATGGAAATAAAATCTATCAGGAGCTATTAACCACAGAGACACTCCCTGTTATCCCTGAGCAATCCCATCCACCTGTCCTCGGGGCTCTGCTGGAGATGAGCCAGAAATGGCTCCTGTGATGAGCAGTGCTACATCTGTCTGTGGCTGGGCCCTCTGCTCTACAGACAGACACAGTTCAGGTGTTTCTGTTGACAGTATTGCCAAGCAGAGACAGGAGGGATAGGTCAGACTGCTTGTGATTTGTTCAGGTAAACGATGAATTCCCCTTGGAGGCTTGCAGGAATTGTATCTACGTTGAAGGATACTGTGTGGTCAGTTGAGGTGAGCTGAATGCAACTTCTGCAAGCTCCACTTTCATAGAGGGTGAGGCTAAAAGTTGACTGAGAAACACCGTTTGAAAATGCTGGTTTATGTCTGCGTTGTTTTTCTTTTTCATTGAAACTGATTTATTATCTGCTAGGAAGAAAAGCAATCACTGCAATTCCAATGAGGTAAAGTAGCTAGGAAGACCAAAGGTATGCTAGGGCTGCACTTACTTTTACATTATAATCCTTTCAGACCCTTTGTCTTAGAAACAACACTGGGCAAAGGAGCCCAAAGATAGAAAATGAAAACAAGAAACGGATGTTCCATTTAATCCGACAGGAGGAATTGTTCACATGGCCAACAAACTGATGCCACACAGAAATTATATCCGTGAATAGCTGCTGTGGGTTTTCTCCTTGGAGGCCCTAGTTCTGCATTTCCATTCAATACCGTGCTGGGAAGCTGCAAAAATAAAGCTCAAGTATCCCCACAACAGTAAATGTTCCCACCACCACCACCTCTTTCTGTATCTGACTCTTTGAAGGGCTGTCAAGCCACTGAATCCATTGCAGTGCTGTCTGTCCTGAGAGATGGAGGTGATTTTTACAGCAAGTAGCAAAATGTCCAGTGCTCCAAATGTGCTTGTAAGAGCAAAGTTCTTTGTAAATCAGACATGAGAAAAGACTGTTAAGTTGGCTAACCCTGGTAGTAAACCAGAGTTATGAATTTCTTCTTCTCCCTTGAAGATGTTTTGTTGCTCTTCAGAAATAAACACTGCTGAATAACCATGACTTTTTATAAATAATACACTCCCTCCTACAAGCTGCACGAAATGTTAAAACTCCAGAATGGACTATAAACGGATTCATAAATCTTCAGCATCCATGCATTTCAATCCATCTATTTAAAACTGAAGGTAAAAGGATCACAGTATTTATTTGCGTTTTCCATGCCCTTTGTGCACTTTTTCCTGACATCAATTTCACGTGTGGAGCAGCACCAAATAGTGTTCCAGTATAAATTGCAATACTTTGTTCTGTCCCTTGGCATGTGCCGGCAAATTCAGTTGAAAGCAAAGCGTAACACAAGGCAGCATTTTTGGCACAACAGGTCACCAGAGTAGTGGAATGTTTCAGTCAGAACTCGAAGTGTGAGACATTGCTGAAAGGCAAGTTGTCTTTCAGGCAAAGCTGAGACCTTTCTTCATCTTTATACATGAGAAGTCTTTCTCTGAAGCAGTTAATTACAATGAAAAATATGGAATGGTTTTCTCATAACTGTACATGAATTGTGCTTGGATTCCATACTAGTTCCAGGGAAAAACAAGAGCCATATTTTGTCTCACAAGCAAGGGGGGCTGGGGGGAAAGTCTGTCATGATGTAGATGAATGTAATCTACTTGTTGTTTATAGACCCAAAGGACCCCTCAGAGCATTAAACATCCATGTGATATCCAAGAGTGGCATACTTTGCATGGAGATATGTGATTTAGCGGAAAGCTGAATAAAATCTGTAAAACTGCATGTAGGCAAAGAGCTCCCTACTGCCTGTGCATTCGAGTGAAGCCATGTATGCTTTTCCTGCACACATGAAAAATAGATGATCAGAAAATCTGCTTGAGATTCACAAACTTCTGACAGAAACACGTGTCTAGGCTAAGTATGCCAACTTTTGGTCAAACCAGGCCTGCAAATACACAGACCTGAAATAAGCATTGTTCTTCCACGGTGAGGGGAGAAATTCCAACTTCATACACAGCAAGTGCATACAGGTTGTGTGTCCTTCACTGGTCTTTTGCTGGAATTGGTAACATCCTTTCCTTCTGCCTTTGGTCTTTTAACTGGCAACTGGGCTTCCAAGCCTTTTCTGATGGGGTCTTATGAATCAGACCCACGCTTTCGTCAAGAGGAATTACCACTGAAAATAGGTGACCCCCACACTCCATTCTCTTTAGGACTGGCTGGGGCCATGTTTGGACGAGTCTCTTGTAGGTTAAATCAATTTTTTGGACTTTTTTTTCTTAGGAACTACGACTAGTGGTGGTAGCTTGCAGTAACTCACACAAGTGTAGCTCTCATTCTCTCAAGAATTGTGCAGAGTGGGATTTGGTTGGGGTTTTTTCAATTCCATAAATGTGTGTTTCATAAACAGGCTGTGATGTGGTGTCAGCAGGGAAGAGGCTAACTCAAATGTCCCTCGCGCATTTGGTGGGATTTGTTCTCAGCAGCTGTGGGATGTTACCCCTTACTTCTAGTGCTGGCTCAAAGAAAACATTGTTCATGAATATTAACTGAACTGGGAAAACCTTTTTTTCACTGATATGCTTGACCAAGGTTACCTTCCTAGGGTCTTTAGAGACATCAGACACAGGACATAAAGTGTTTTAAAGATAAGGATCCATGAATTTATCTTCATAGTCATTGCTTCATAGATAGAAAGAGAAGAAAGAGAACTGGTGTTGTGTACCCAGAGCTTGTGTTGCTGAGGAGCTTTTGGTACACTCATCTGTACCATTTGGCTTCTCCCAAGTTCTGGGGAACTTTCTGGAATCTGCAGCCTCCCAAGAGCAGCACAGCCAAGATATAATACAAGTGTGAATAACTGAGGTTGCGTAATTCCTCGCCAGCACGGCGTCTCCTGGCCAAGCACAGCAACAGAAGGCATTACTCACAGACGTGGCTACGTGGGACTGGGATCAGGTGCAGTCTGGCCCCAGGCCCTCTGCCAGCTGCTGCTGCCCAGCCCCAGCTCAAGGAGTGCAGTGCACAGCCAGGACCCACCCTGCCCTCGCTCTGAGACGTCTGACGGCCTGAAACACCTCAAACAGCTGCTTGTCAGCTGGGAGCTGATCTCCGAGCACGGATA
Source organism: Cnemophilus loriae (assembly GCA_013397755.1). Lineage (NCBI taxonomy): Eukaryota > Metazoa > Chordata > Aves > Passeriformes > Corvidae > Cnemophilus > Cnemophilus loriae. Next base: position 226,357 of record VZTF01003492.1, on the reverse strand, counting down.
CGCATGGCATGGCCACGTGTATTGGATAGGTCTGTATTGGTAGCAGCTGCCCTTGAAGCATCTCATCTGCCTGTTTCTTGTGGCATAAGCATCTCAAAACTGTGCAGGCCTCAGAAAAGCTCTACAAGAGATGGATTTAATACTCGAGATGTAGCCTGCCCTCATCACGTACTAGAAGGGCTCTTCCAAGAAGGTTGTGATTATTTTTGCTGCTCATCTGACTTTAAAGTCAAACACACAGCCACAAGGAACCCCACCGGTGGCTCAGTAGCACAACCTCAGTGTTTCAGTGAGGAGACGCTGGTCGCAATTTGTACCTCACGCCAGCCTGGCGCTGCCTGCGTGGTTTACAAGTAGTTTTTGTGCAGTGGTGAGATGGGATGGGCACATCAGGGAGTACAAGACTGTAGATGTCAACCAGCCTAAGTGTTGAAGTATGGCTGGGAATAATGTGTTACTGAGAGATTGTGTGTGCAGTGTCGCATTAAGAGGGTAGAATGCTTTGGAGCTAGGAACTACATGAAAAAATGATTGTATCTCTGTCTCCATAATTCAAAAGAAACTGCTAGAGAGTGTAATTGAGAAAAGGGGCTTGTGAGTCTAGCCATCCCTTTTGGAACAGGCAGATGTATTTTTTAATCTTAACAAAATGTTTTTGTAAGTAGAGTCTTCATATCAACAAGGAAAATCTTTTTAAGGAAAATACCAGTGCTAGTCAGAGCAAAAACTGTCCTACTGTGCCATAAGGAGATTGCCCTTCAGGGAGACAGTTTCAGGTTCACAGCTCAGGAGTCACCTTGTGGCAATTACAGGACCTCTGGTGGAACTTCCATATCGGAAAGTCTGAGAACCAGTATACAAACAGAGGGGCTTTTTCGTCTCCCCAGGCAGTGCCTGTTGTGTGAGTGGCTGAAAATAAAGCAGGGTAATTGTTAGTCAGCACCGTGAGCCCGAAGCTCGGTGGCTGCGGTGTTATACAGCACTCTGAGGACAGCACGGGCCAGAGCCGGGCTCTGCTGCTGGATTTAATGGTACTCTGTGAACGCCGGGTACACTTGTGGGATCATCTGGAGCGTGAGTTATTGTGGCAGGAGGGACAAGTCAGAGAGGGTCTGGCTGCTCGTCTGGAAAGACTGACCTAGCAGTTTCATTCCCCACGCGGTCTGGTTAAACTGGTCTGAAGATGAGGCCAGTGGTGCCTTTATGACCTGTAGCTATGTGGAAATGAAGGCAGGTTGGGGTGGAAGAAGGGAGGAGAGTGGAGGAAAAGAAGAAAAAAGGAATAGAAACTGCAGGCTTTGCTAATTGCAACCAGGGGAATGGAGAGAAGTGAGACCACACAGAAGAACCAGGGAAGCGGGAAGAAGTAACAAGGGGGAGCAAAAAGATAGCAAGGGAGAGGAGGACATTCCTCTGGTGAGGCTGGGTGACTGTGGTACCTGGCCAGCCAGGACATTGTTGATTTTTAAGCACCTCAGTGATCTGTCAAGTAGACAGCTGAGTTTTTAGCAAGCAATAATGAATATGAAGAGAAAAAAAAAAAAAAAAGGAAAACAAATTAAGACAAAAAGGAAGAGGAGATACGGGAAATAAGAGGAAAGTGGTAGCATATGAAATAACTGAATGGCATGAAAAAGTGAAGTAAAGAGATAAAAGAAAGGAAAAAAAATTGATCTGGCACCAGGTGCTCAGCTGGCAGATGCTCTGTAAGCCCACAGAAGATGAAGGATAAGATTCAGTGCAACCACTAGCAGGCAGTAAAAATTAGTATTTTCTTTCTGCTTAGGTCTTGATTAGTAAATAGGAAACCGTAGGCACGGATTTGTGTGGATCTTCATCAGAGCTTTAGAACATATTGGAATGTGCAAATTGATACCCTTTAATTGTAGCAAAGGCTGCTGGAGTGCAGGTGGGCAGAAGAGGTTAATACAGATAGCAGCAGGTGGGCAGAGCAGGGAGCAGACAGAGACGTAAAGGGGAGAAAGGAGCCAGAAGAAAGCCTGGTTTAGAGCTTACGGAGAAGCTAGACGGGAATTAACTGAGCGTGAAGTATTCCTTGGCTCCCGCATACCATGCCCCTATATGAAGGGATAACAAGCAGCAGTACTGGTGTAAGGATTTGTGTGGACTCTCAACTTAGGGGTCGAAAAGGAGGTCATACTTTCGGGAACAGCAAACTTCCAGCAGGGTCTCCTCGCACACATTCGTGGGTCTCTAGGCCCAGAGGGAACCGTACCCTGCTCCCGCCCGCAGCGCCCACTCTCGCGGCTCGCCCGTGCGGTGCCCGAGCCCTCGGGGGTGCCGAGCTGCCCCAAAGGCGGAGGAGGGGACGGAGGAGGTGCAGGGCCAGCCAGCCCAGCCCAGCCCAGCCCAGCCCAGCGCAGCCCAGCCCAGCCCGCCTGCCGAACGCCTGGCATCCTCTCCGAGCCCCGGTCCGGCCCGGCCCGGCTGCTCCGGCGGCAGCTCCCACCGGCACTGGCGGCCGCAGGGTCCAGCGCCCGTGTTTAGAAAGCGCTTCCTGCTGCTGTCTGCAGAAATCGATACGATCGGTTTTTTATTATTCTCCAATGTAACGCGTCCTTGTGGCCCAAGCCGCCGGCCGCCCCATCCCGCCGGCAGCACGGCCGCACATTAAGCGCCGGTCGCGGGGCAGGGGGCCCGATTTACCTGGCGGGTGTCCGCCGGCTTCGCTACGCCCGGGCGCCGAGCGGCGGCGGGCCCGGAGATGCGCGGAGGAGGGGGCGAAGTTGGGCCGCCCCGAGCCCTGCGGCGGGGCCGGGGCAGGGGCTGGCCCGGCGGCTCCCAACACCGACCGCAGAGGGAGGGTGAGGGGAACACTGCTGCTGTGCTCCCGCCGCCCGGGGAGCGAGGGGAGTCCCCCCCGACCGTCCTGGCAACCACCTCCTAAATCTGAAGCCCCAAATAGGAGGAGGGGAGGAGGCTCCGCGGCGCAGGGCGCAGCGGGGGAGGCGGCTCCCGCAGCCCCGCGGCACATCGCCGGCTGGAGGCGGCGGGATGCTGCTACGGGGCTGCGCTCCGCCAGCGTGCCTTAGGTGTGGGGCGCAGAGCAGCCCTCCGTGCCAGCGTGATGGTGCATTTTCCTCCGGCTCCGTCGCGGGCATGGTGCCGCAGCCCGAGAAGACCTTGGCCGCTGCCTGCCGAGGCCGGGCAAGATCTTCCCTCTCTCTCTCTCTCTTCTCCCTGCTTTCCCCGCAGTGCTCGTTTCTTCCCCTCGTCACCTCTCCAGCCCTGTGCCCGCTCCAGACCCTACAGCCGTGACGGTGTTTTATTTTCCTAACGTCGCATCCGCGCGTGATTAAATACCGGCACCCGGGCGCGCGGTTGGCAACTTCGGCAGCGCCCGGGCGTGTGCGGTGTATGTGCGCGGAGAGTGCCACGGATGTCCCTGCCCGCGGGCGCGCTTGCCACCTGCGGCTCGGCGGCAGCCGGGTCCGTGCGCGCACATGTCTGGGCGCGGAGAGGCGCGGAGATGCGCGGAGAGGAGCGGCGCTGCCCCGCCCGCGCCCCGTCGGGGCCGGCGCATCCCCGCAGCCGG